>VDFB02216665.1:0-17743 GCA_007258455.2 Sequoia sempervirens
GATTGTAATGCTTGACACAAGCGATTACAAGTTCCACGCTTTGTAACGTGATGGGAATGGATGCGGCCTGAAGCAACCCGGATTCTTCAATATTCTGCAATGTGATTTGATTCATGCCTTCTAGCTGCTACAAATCAACCACTGGATTTACTTGGTGTAAATTTGTGTCAACTGTTTTCAAGTAATCATGGAGTAAGACCGTCTTGGTCTCGTATTGTACCTGGGAGTACTGCATCTTGAAAAACTTAAAGATTGACTGGAATCTTGACCTTGTTCAGATGATTTTTGGAAACCCTTGAAAATAGCGCCTCGCCGAGAAGTATTTTTCCGGAAAAATCTGGCACATGGGTTTTGTTCGTGCTTCAATGCTGAACAAACCCAGTTCCTCAGAATTTGGATTCTGAAACTTTTTCGGAAAAACCCCCAAAAATAGGGGCAGCAAGTTTGCTGATTTTGGAAAATTTGTCGAGATGGGTTTCTCTAGAAAATAATGCTGAATCTACCCAGTTGATTTGATCTGATGTAGCACGATTGCTTTTCTATCAAGTAAAACCTAAGACCGAAGAAATAGGCGAGGAAGATGGATTTGGAAGTTTTATCGATTTCTGAAAAATCTATCTCTGGGTCCAATCCTCAAAATAGCTATCCTCTTCTGCTTCAGATCTGCAAGAAAAATTGAAGAACGGATGAAAACCTTGTTCAGATCTGCTAATGGCGTCCTTGAGAGCTTGTGGCTGATCTTGATCTCTTAACCTGCAATGAAATAATGAAATGGGATGCCTTCACCTTGAATATATATGTTTAAGCTTCAGATCCACAAATTTGGGGACCTAACTCAAGCTCAAAAGGTGATTTTGGCTTGATCTAAAGTTGAAAAGGTGATTTCCACCAATTGTGGAGCGTTTTAGCCAACTTTAACTCAAAAAGCTCTTGACTTAGTCAACAAATTGACCCTTGACTTCTTTAGGCGTCCCTTTTGGTTTCTTGCAAGTTTTTAAATATTTATTCTCCTGAAAGCCCTCTGTTTGATCCTGAATCTAGTGTTGTCTGTTGATCCTGAGATGTCACAGACACATTCACTGCGGAGCTGGATCCAAACTGGAAAGAAGTGCCTGGGAGACATGATGATGAAAAGCTGAGTTTAGGGCTTCAAAAGAATGGGCGCCTTTTCCAAGAAAAGGCTCTTTTGCTAATGCCTTGGTGAATTTTCAAACTTCGTTCTTCAGCCTTTTGAAATGACCTCTCGTGCTTTGGCCTGGATTTGTCGTTGATCAGAGAGTCGGATGATTTCGCTTGATGCTTCATCAGGTACCCAGCTCTGTTCTGCCACGAATGATTGACTTCAGAAAACCTGGATCTTATTTTAGGGTCCCTTTATTCAAGGGCGCCCCTCCTTGAAAAGGGCGCTTTTGTCTTTTGGCTTGATTATTTCCATTTAGTTACCTCGCACAGTCCAGTTATCAGATTGGCGGCCCTTGTCGGATGTTGGTGCTAGGTTCGCGTTTCCAGCGAGATCTGCCGGGCCGAAAGCTATCCTAGAGCCTTTTGTCGTTGGCCGACATCGGAGGTCAAAGAAAGTGCCTTCTTTTGAAAAGGCTCTTTTTCTTAGAACTTTGCCGTTAACTGTGGTTTCCTGACATTTCCTCAACTGCCTCTTTTTGCTTTGTCAGCAGCTGCTTGTGATCTATTCATCGGATGATCTAGATGTTTGTTTCACTATTGAGCCAGCAATCAAACGTCGAGAATGACTGCTTTGGATGATCTTACTGACTGCATTTGACCCTCAAAGATCATGGGCGCCCCTGCTTGAAAAAGGCTCTTTTTAGCATTTTGAGTTTTCTCCTTCGTAACGTTTCCAGAGTTAGTCAAATTTTGACCTTTTTTACTTTCAGGAATCTCCTTCATCAAACAGCATCATTTTTAACCTTTTCTGCCATGGTTGTGTCATTGAAGCTTTTGAAGTTTAACTTTCAGCACCTAGTACTGGCCAATCTGCCATTAATGGCTGCAGAGGTTCTAACTTTGTTCCTGAAAAATAGAAATAGACCCACCAGAGTAAAACATGTCTTTTGATGATTCTGACTTGACCAATGTGATCGTGAAGCCTTTTAATCCTATCAAAATCATTTTCAATCATTTCTGGGAAGGTCCTATTTTCAGGGGTTTCCTTGAAAATAGGGGCAAAAAACCCTAATTTTAAAATTTTTAGAATTTTGCACGTGTGTTCTTTGACAGAAACCCACCAAGATTCTATGATTGGTTTGACCTAAAACTGACTTAACATGGCATTTTAACAAGGTTTAGCTCAATTTATACAGAATGCCAAAAAAATTAATTTTGGGTACAACAAATACATAGGACCCGTTGAATACCAAAATGTCTTCAAGATATAAATATGCCATCACGCTTAAAATAGTAACTCACGTAGCCCCGGTCATACACCTAGTGATTTACTATAAATAGTAAGTATAGACGAAATGTCCATGTGATTTACTAAAAATAGCAAGTATGGTTAAAATGATTGAATAGCTTTTGTGAACTCCTTGGTACACATTGGGTTGGGAAAAACACTGACTAAGCTCAAAAACGTCAGACTGAACAAGTCTACAATGCCCTCAAAGGGCCCCCTAAGCATCCCGTAAGTCCATGGGGACCAAGTGATGGACTAACCATTACGACTGACCACTACCCAGGAAAAAGGGGACATTACAACCTTGCCCCCCTATTTTTGGAAAAACAAAAAATGTTTTGGGGACATTCAAAATTTAGTAGGCTATGTTTCGGATCCATAGGAAACAAATAGCCATCCATTATGGCCCAAACACTTTTTTGGTGTATTTAAAAAAAAACCACTTTGATTAAAAAAAGGGATGAGTTGGCGCGCAAGGATCCTCACACCCCTTTAAGCTATACCTAAACCTAAAACAACCCCCAAAACAACTAAGATGTAGGATTGAAAATTGAGGTAAATAATAAACGTAAAAGCATGAATCAATCATGGTAACCACTAAACTGTAAATCCAAGCTAACTCAAATCAATCTCTTAATCAAGAACAAACGCAACATAGAAGATATCAAACTAATGCAATTTTACCTTCCTTTCTATGCTACGTTTGAATTACCTTCATTTTTTCTCTCCATTTGTATCCTTGAATATTGCCCTCAGATTATGTATTCTAAATGTTGCTTCAAGCTTCAAATGTTGTTGAATGATGAAGGATGCCAAATATTGAGAATTCATGGTTAGCCTCAAAATGAGAAAGAAGGTTGATTTTATCGAGGATTTGATAGAAAAGCAACGATCAAGGTTGAAAGGAAAAATGAATGGATGGGATTATGAGAAGGAATAGGAAAGTTACCATTTTAATTGAAGAAAAGTTAATATTGAATTATCTAATTAAAATGGTGGATAATGGTGCACATGAGGTTTCTAATTTAATGCTTTGTTAGTTGAAGATTTTCTAAAATGCAGGAAAGTTGAAGAATTAAAAAAGATTTAGATTCTAAAATGAAGACAAGTTGATTGAAGAGAAAAAGATGGAAAGATTGAAGAAAAAAGGTAAGTTTAATAAATATATAAAATTTATTTATTTGCACCTACATGATTAATTAAATAAATAAAAATATTCATTTAATTATAGAAGAATTTAGAAATTGGTTAATTAATTAAATAAATGATTTATTTAATTATGAAGAATATTAGATGTTTCCAATTTGAAGACTTAGTTGACTGATGATGGAAGAAAGGGTTGATTTGAAGAGAGATAAAATGGAAATATTTAAAAATGGAAATCAACTAACATTTAATTAAATAACAAAATATTATTTAATTAAATGGATAAATAAGATAGGACATAATTAAATAAATATAATTTATTTAGTGAGGGAGGATAATTAAGATGAATTGGGTAAATAATGTAAGGTGTAATTAATTAGTAGTAGGAGTGACATTTGATAATAATTAAATAATGAATTATTTAATCCATGGTTTCTGAACTCGAATTTGGACTTGGTGAACCATTGCAGTTTCGGGGAGTCCATTGGCTAGCCGAGTCGACTCGCCATGGACTCGGGAGTCAAGTCCAGGAGAGTCCTGGGTCGAGACTCGGGAGTCCAACCTCAGGACTCGGAGAGTCCTGAGGTCAGACTTGGGAGTCCCAACCCAGGACTCTCTTGTGTGGCTGGGAGTCAAAAGGGGTTAAAAAGAGTCCTGAGGTTGGACTCAGGAGTCCCAACCCAGGGATTATTCTTTATTGTGTGGCTGAAGTGAAAAGAGTTTAAAAACCAGTTTTTCTTATTTTTTATTTCATTTTAACACTTAAGTTTGTGAAATGCAATTCGCAAGTGAATTGTGGGGTTGAAAGAGGCCGAGGGATTATGTAAACATTTATAAACTTATGATGCTGTTATACATTGAAACTATGAGTATTTGATGACTATGAATGATTAAATTTCAATTATTGAGTGTTTGATGATCATATGACGTGTAATCTTTGAATTGAGTGTTTGATAATCAAATTAGGCTCTTATGTTCTCTAAATGCATTAATTTGTTCTTGTTTTTTTGTAAAACTACGTTTTTTTCGGCGGAGTCCCTAGCAGATCTTTTTTCCCGAGTCGTGCAGTCACGAGTCCGAGTCATATTTTTGGGATGCGAGTCCATGGCCGAGTCGAGGTTCCACAAACTATTATTTAATCATTAGGGGAAAAATGATAATTAGTGTTAAAATGCTAGTTCACAGGCTAGGATAATTTCAGGTATCTACATTTTTCCCCTCTTTGAAACGATGCGTTTTTATAGCATCGTGTCAAAGAAAATTCAAAAATTCAAGTTTAGGAATTGCCTCGGTATTGCCCTAGTGACAGTGGGATAGCATGGTGCCTCCTTGGGAAATTTGGTAAAAGTTCTAAAAAATTTCCCAAATTTTCTAACAAGCTGATTTGATGCGATTAGGTGTGAGAACTGATAGAAGAAATGTTATCTAGAAGAAAATGTGAGTAAAAAGTGAAGAATCATTAGATAGATCTTGATCGATGCATGATTGATAATATTTGAGCTTTCAACAGTGCACATCTTATCATCATAGAGCGTTTTATTATGGGACAAATGGATGTATGCACACCTAAGCATGGACTTCGAAGGCAGCTTTTGTTTCCTTTTTCCTAAAGATTATGATATATGGACAAGTGAAAAGTGTACACCAAGTTGAGATAAACCTTGATGACATTAGTATCCATTTGTCAAAGATTCAGACACATCCGACTAGAACTGCCCTGATTCATACTAGTAACAATAGAACCTTATCAAAATATGTAAGAGAATAACCATAGAGCATGTTTATCTGTATACAAGAAAGCATTAGATTGGCATTTAACTTGCATAGGATGTTTGGATTATGCCAAATCGAATTCTATCACACACAAGGCCTTAGTTGCCCCAGTCATGTTACCAGGACAAACCGCAAACTAACATTAATAGAAAAAAGATGTAATGATCCATCATCACTCCTCTCATCACTTGTGGACATCCTCGAGTAGCTTAGGAACATGACATAAGATAAATCAGATAAAAAGATAAGAATCAACTAGACCAAATGAGTCAACAATCATCTAGATCTTCATGCCTAAAGTGAATGTGTTTTGATAGGATAGTGTCTAGTTTCAGGATTGACATACCTCGTATAAGACGCTGGGTCTAGTGTTGAGGATGCAACAGCCTGTATAAAACAAATGATATTTGATAAATATAAATGATGTTGATAGATGATTAGACAATTGATCGGCTAGATTGATGGCTAGTTTGGTAGTTTTGTCTTGTTGGTTCGTGATTTGTGAAGCTCGGTTTCTGTAAGATGTCCTGTTTGTTGTCCAACATGTCGGTTCTTGACAAGGGATAGTTTTATTATGAGATATGGATTGTGATGAAAAGTTTATTGTCATGATGGACCTTAAGGTGTCTGACCTAATGCCTCGGGGGCTCATCGATAATGGCCTTGCCTATGTACAGTGCAAAGACAGCGTAGTTCGACTGTTTAGACCTAACACTTTTTGCTAACTTTTTTGATATTTTATGATTGTTTTTAAATTTTTGAAGGGATATTCAAATGTTTTTGGATTTTGAATATTTTAATGTTTTTTGGATTTTGTTGAATATTTGAATGTTTTTGGATTTTCTAATGATGATGATATGGATGCAAGATGAAGAGATGTTGATGTGCAGATATTGAAGACCTTTTGATATTTTGTCACTAGCCATGCTAAAATTGATTGATTTGATTGAGTGATTGCCGATAGTGATAACATCGTTGAGGATACACAACAATGCAAGGATAGTGTTGTCAAGATAGGAATAACACAAGGATTGGGAAGGATACATCCCAAGATGATGTTTGATTGATTGGATAAAATTGATCAAGATTTGTAGCCAGGCTAGGAACAACATTGCTGAATGTTTTGATACCACATTGAAGTGTCAACAAGATGCAACTGATATGGATTGTTTGGATTGTTTGGATGATGCCTAGATCACAATGTGAGCTAGAAGACATAGATCAAAATTTATTCTGAAGCAAGATTTAAGTACCTGCCTCTAGTGTCTAGCAACGTATGGACACTATGAGTGGATGCTCTAGTGCAATGGGAATGGATATGTGAAGGATAGGTATTTTGCAAATAGATCTAGGATAAAGGATTTTACTTCCAAGGACTATCTCATACTAGGATAACATGTTTTGACCCAAGAGAAAATGTTTGGATAGTGCTATGTAGGTGAGGGTATGACATGGGTTAGTTTATGACAAAGGAAAATGACCATGTCAAGATTTTCCAAAAGCATGTTTTGAAGTATATGCCCCTAGTCATTATCAAGATCAAGGTGGATAGGGGAGATTGATGCAAGTGGAATGGATGGATGTAGATTTATTATGGATAAGATGGATAGGATGTTCGATTTATTATGTATAAGATAAGATGCTTCCAATTGGAATGGTGCACATAGATGCTTGATTATTACATATGATGCCTGTTTGCCAAGTTTTCATCATGGTACATATCCAAAGCGCCACCGAAGTGGTTTTCGCTATTGGACGAAATATCTTTTTTATTTATTTTTTCTTTTTTCTTTTTTCCATTTTTTTTGTATTTTTGATTTTTGAATGATTGCCGATCATACTGGATCACCTGGTGGTGTTGATATTGATGTTGCTGTCAAGATATGCCAACGGTATCCTACTTGGAGGAGTTGCTTTGCCAAGATATAGGCACTTGTAACCCTTGAATGTTATTGTGGTCCTCTTTGATACCAGAGTTAGCTTTATCTACATGCGCACATTGTTGTAGAGTGCCATTAGAGTTGCTGCCAAGACACGATCAATGCGAGATTTGGATATCATGGATGTCGAAGTGGATGGTGGAATGCAACAAGGGATATGGGATGTAGATGGATTGGTCGATAGTTTGGAATCTTTGATTCTTCAAACTTGGGATGATGAGAAATGGATGGTGGATACAAAGATTCGATTGGAATTAGAGCCAATTTCTTGATATACTTTGTATGTTGCTCTTGAAGCTTTCTTTTGCATTGGTGGACATTTTTGATGGATGAAATTCCCTTTTTTTATTTCGTCCCGTAGTTTCTTTCACTATGAAGTTTATTATTTTAATCAAGGGTGGCAGCTTTTGACGGACTATGAACCAGATACAACCATTCAACAATACCACCTAGCGGGGTTTGGACGCTGGTGGCAAGAACAACAATGCCACCTAGAAACCATCACACCATGCCAATGTCGTTTCACTAGCAGTTTGATAGAGATATATTTTTTAATTTTTTCTTTGGCATCCCTTAATTTTGTTTGTCCATTTTGATTTCTTGATTCTTTTGCTTCAATGGATTGCCCCTTTCTTGGATATAGACTTTTCTCTTCTTGTTGATGCCATTTAGTGGATGGAAAGATATGAGGATGTTGATTCATGATATGAATGGTTGAAGTGCTGGCTGCATTTTTATCATAGGGATTCTTTGTGCTCCCCATGTTGATGTTTGCATTAGATAAAGTTGGCCTCGATATCATGGAGGTATCGTTGATATGTTTAGATTCATTAATTGCTAGATAACCAAGACCTTGATGCTTAGGATTGTCGATAATTTGCACTGGTTTTAGGCTACCCTGTTCTTGTAGGCCTAATCCTTTGCCCTGATAATACATCTGTTGACAAATTTTGTTTGCAACTGAATATGATTTATCTTGGAAACAAGGTGCTAATCCTTCTCTTGCTTTGTTGTACATATTCAAGGTGATAGCTTCTTCGTTGGTAAGATGGCTTGCTCACGACAAAGGTAGAGCGTCCAATTTTATAGCGATAGGTTCCTCAATATGTGGGATAACTTCTTGATCCAATATCCTCGGCCTGATTTTTGTGAAATATTGGATTCTAATGATTCTTCAAAGATATCGGTCTTTCCAAGTCAATGTAAAACAACTACATGTTCATCTTAAAATGTCACCATAAAGTCTTGTGGTCCAGCTATAGCTTGATCATTGCAAATATATCTGGAAGTAGGAGACCACTTGTTCTGAAGATCATCTATGTGTCCAGTAGAAGCAAGTGTCTCATTTGTAGAAGTGGAAGTGATTGGAATATGGATGGCATGGAAAGGAATAATTGGGTCTTGATCAAGGATAGGATGTGATGGCAGGATTTGAATAACTTGGTGTTAATTAGTTTCAAGGACTCCTACTTGATGCTTTGGATAGTGTTCTTGACATAGATCGGGTACTGATAATGTGGTAGGAATAAAGGACTCTTGGGTAGTCTCAATATGTGGGCATGATGGTAATGGAATTTGAATAGGAATCACTGGAGTGAGTATGGTGGGTGATGGCATGGATGATGGTGCTTGGTCTAAGATTTCATGATTATGGATTGGATCTATATCAAATAGTGGATTATCTATCATGGATAACCCTTGGGGAAAATCCTGGAAAGTGTTATCAGTGGATAATTTAGTTGATGGGGATGATATGGGTTGATGTTGCAAAGGTTCTGGGGATGATGGAATGGGAGGAGAAATGGAGGTTTCTTGTGGACACGCTTCTTCAAGATATCCTACCATGAAGTCAAATGAGGTGGATATGTTAAGACCATTGCTATACATAGGTAACTGGTTTTGATCTTGCTTGGGAAAATTATCTTGATATATGTCAAATTTCTCTCATCAATGCGATTAGAGATAGATATTGGTAGGTGATGGAGGGCATGATGGTGGTAGAGGGTTGGATGATGTAGGATTAACCATATGATAGGATCTCCTAACTTTGTTTTCTTGTCAGAGTTGAGAATTCTTTTTTATGTATCTTAGGAGATCATCAACAAATGCGGTTTTCTTGGATGGATTTTTGGATTGGGATAGAGTGGATGGCAATGGCTTAGTGGTTGATGGATTAGAGTAGGATGTGGAGGCTATTAGACTTTCTTGATTTGGTGATGGGGATGAAATTTTAGGATATGTGTGGGAGATAGAGATTTGTGATATGGTTTGGTGTTGAGGAATGATTTGTATGGAAGATTGGTTTCCCTCATC
Organism: Sequoia sempervirens; assembly: GCA_007258455.2. Lineage (NCBI taxonomy): Eukaryota > Viridiplantae > Streptophyta > Pinopsida > Cupressales > Cupressaceae > Sequoia > Sequoia sempervirens. Next base: position 9,583 of record VDFB02216665.1, read on the forward strand.
AAGGTTAGGATAAGGATGACCAATGGATGTTTGTTGGGGATCAATGCTATTGATGGTATTAAATGGTTGTTGATATTGAGGATAGATGGGTGGATGACTAGGGCTTATGATTTGTTGGTAAGTAGGTTGGAATGTTTGGGGTTGTTGGTATGAAGAGTAGATGGAGGGGTTACTTGAGCTTGTAGGTTGTTGGTATGAGGGGTAGATGGATGGTTGAATAGGGATTGTGGTTGATTGACATTGACAAAGCATACTGTATTCAGCTTGACTACGACAAATCTCAAGGTAAATTGAAGACATGGTTGTGGGTTTAGATTAGGATAGATAATGGGATGGTTTAAAAGGATAAGTTGGTGGATAATGGATTGGATTTTTTTTTTTTTTTGTTTTGTTTTTTCTCAATTTCGATTTTTTTGGTATTTTGATGTTTTAGGGATGAATGCAAACTATAATGAGTTTATTCTATGTTTTTGAGATTTTCAATTTTGAGAATATGAGTGATGCAAGACTTTTGAAAAAATATTTTAACCTATGTTTTTGGGTTTTTTGATGAAATTTTGGAATGAATGCAAATTTTTTTTTGACTTTGGATCCTATTGAGGTGGAGAGCTCTCCTTTTGAGGTGGAGATGTCTTATGTGGGTGTGGTGGGTTTCTCTCGCTTCTTCAACTGGTTTTCTCTTTTGTAGCTTTTGAGGTGGAGTTTCGGTTTGCAGGAGTGCCATGGCTGTTGTGGAAAGGGTTTGCTTGATGTTTTATCCTATAGAGGTGGAGTGGCAAGTTGGGTTATGTGGTTTTTTTACATCACCATTATTGTTGTTTTTCATGTGCCCTCAAAAATTTATCTTTTTGAGAAAATTAGTTTGTTGCGGCTTGGCTGTCTCAAGCAAAGCAGCTTTCGTTAGATTTTATTTTTGGTCCCTAAAAAACTTCTTGGTTGTTAAGGGGTCTAGGTACCCTTTGTAACCTTTATCGATGTAGTATTGGATAGTCTTGTTTCTATCTTTAAGGAAGGACTACTCAAGCAGCTAGGTGTAATGTCCCCATTTAGCTATTTCTGCTCCCTTCGAAGACTAATAGCCTATTTCCGGAAGCCTGTAGGCTCGTCAGAGGTAAAATTAGGGTTTCCTATCTTGTTGGGGTTCTGAAGAAGTTTTGCAAACTTACTATTTATAGCAGTTTGCTATTTTTGGTAAATCTATTTTTAGTAGTATCATTCTAGCAGTAGCTCAATCATCTGCAGTTCTGTTTGGTTGATCAGTTTGGTTTTTTGATGGTTTTGAAGTAAACTTACTATTTTGGGAAATTGCTATTTTTAGTAAGTTCATTTGTGGTAGTGGCATCATCATCAGTTTGGTTCAGCTCGTCTAGCATCAGTTTGCTATTTTTAGCAGTTCACCAGTTGTAGTTTGGGTGTTACTCTTGGCTACCTCCTTGGACTGAGTCTCATACTTAGTCAATTTCCATGTCTTGAAGTTGTACCCCACGCCTAGGATTGATGACTTCAAGTTGTTTTTAAAGAGGGGACATTAAGGGGTCTATTTGAGCATTTAATATTTTGATAAATGTTTTACTGTTGCAAGTTGAAAATGGACGCCTAAAGGAAGATGATAATATTTTATTAATTCAAAAAATAAAGTGAATGTGTGAGAGGTGGCATCCCTTGGGGAATTTGAACAGCTTCTTGTTGGAGTTACAAGTTGCTTCATTTGCCCAACTGAAGCTTATTTATTGATGCTTTGAGCCTTCATTGTTATCTTTAGAAAATTATAACAAAATGTTGTTGGATTGAATTCAGAACCCGACTGAGGGGAAGCTTAGCAATTCTGCTCCATTCTTCGGGCCTGCAACTATGGTTCCCTAGATGGTGGATTGAGGGTGTGCTCTATCTCAAGTGCACATTGAGCTTCATTATTGGAGAATTTGATGTATTTCTCAGTTTTTGAGCTTGCTGGTTCATTCATGGCTGAAGGTGATTTTTATATGCAGCTCTTTGTATGATTTTATTTTGGTTATGGGTGTTGGCTCTCTTCATTTCTAGGCTCATGGCGACCAATCCTGGAGAAGATCAGATTTTATTTTGAAGTGTGTGAATTTATCAAGCAAAATTGCCCTTGCAAGCAGGCCGTACCTTTCAGGAGCATATTGTAATTCGTGCCAAATTAATGGTTGAGTTTTGATGCTGGTTTTTCATTGCGATTGGGGCGCCAACCTTCTAGAGAGCTGTTACAATTTTGTTTCATTCAATTCAGAGGTATATGATGAAGTTGTGAGCATTTATTTGTGTTTTGATGATGCTTAAGTTTGTTGGTCTGCATATTGGTTGCTGGTTTTACATATATCAGACTCAACTTTTCCATGTTATGCACTATTTCTTGGGTGATTATGCTTCTAGTGCTATGTGCATTCGATTTGGAGGAGATAGGAGCTCTTTGGGTGGAGATTTGAACAAATGAGTGGAGATTACTTGCTGGTCTGAACATTTAGTTTGCTAGTTCTGTAAATCAGACCTAGTAATTCCCTTCTCTTGCTATGTTTCCTTGGAATTTCTACTCAAATTTGTAATTGGGAATGTAGTATTAACATTGCAAAAGTTTGGAGCAGATTTGCTATTGCATATTCATTGTAACAAACATTTTGTACTTGTAGATACTTAGCATTGTAAGGCTGAAACAGTAGTACTGTTTAGTCATTTATATTTTTGCAACTACTTTGTGATTTAACTCAAACATTTGTAATCCCTGGATGGTTTACCGCCAGTGTGGAAAAAGAACTTGTTAATCTCTTTTTTGTACCCACTGAAAAGTGGTGAATTCCCACTCACGAGTGGATGCCCGCCATAGCGAATGAATTAGTTTGTTTTGTAATCTCTTCCCCCCACTGAATCAGTGGAAGTGCGGAAATCTTTCATGGCTGGTTCACCGCCTAACTCCATTCAATTGTAATTTCATTTCAGTTATTGTTTAGTTTTCTCCGCCATATGACAACACCTCTCCTTCTTTGGGATTGAGTGTGCATTCTTGGCGTTGAGATCATTTGAAATTGGTTTTCAATTTTGGAGCTAACGCTAATCATTGGCGTAGTGTTGGTTTGTGTTGTGAAATTTCCAAGAAAAAACTAAGGGGCATATTTCATTAGGCTGGTGGTTGTCTATGTTTAATCTTTTAGCAGCATCCTTTGCTTTGACAAGGTTTCGGGTCCTTTCAAAACCTGCTTGTAAAGGGTTTTGGGTCCCTCCAAAACCTGTTTTTACCCATTAATCAAAACAATTGCAACATCAATTTCTAGCCATGAACACTTGCTGTAAATTACATTGTTTGATGCGAATTAAAACTATGTAAATATAATTTTTTGTGGTAAGGACCATTTTAAATAAACAAGATTATTGAGAATGGATTTGTAAGGTTGGAAAATTTAGATGGCATTGTTTGCAAGGACACAGTCAATAAGTCAAAGCCAAAGTTATATGAGTTCTTTTAAGATGAATTCATGTGATTATCATTATCCAAATTCCCTCATCATTATGATATCTAAAACATAAGTTATTGCTTCTCATTGCAAGATCATACATGACATCATCTAAATTTCTTCATCGATACTTTCACCTCAAACATTTATTGTGTAGTCAATGGTGTAAGATGAATTCCTCTAGGCTTATTAGTGTGTCTATTTAGTCTTATTATTGTTTTCATGGTAGAATTTTTTCCATATGTTTTAAATTAATTCGGCCATTGAGTATGAGGAATTATCCATATCTAAAGAATATCAACACATACAAATCAAGAAATTAGTTGACAAATGAAAATATCACATGCATTGGTTTGTAAGCTTGTAGTTAACAATTTGGGCGTGGAATGACTATCTTTCCATTGTCGAGAAATAGACTTTTATTATTAATGCATGCTTCTCATCTTGGTAGAGTCAATCCTCACCTACTAGATGGTAATTCATGCAGAAGTTCTTAACTTTTACTTGCGACTTAGATTTGATTACCACTCATTCTGTTATAAGTGCAGATCAAGCCTATTTTTCTGCAAGGTTATAGCTCATACTCCACATCAATATTAAACAATTTTTTACTTGTCAAAGTTAGACCTCAAATCTAGCTTGAGTATTACCATAGCATGAGCTATAAGTAGCCTCTTGTAACACTATAAAAGTTAACAATATGGAAAATTATGAAGCATTATATTCTTGAAGAGCAAGAACTGATCTCAAAAGCAAGTCACTCTCTTTCTAAGGTAGTAGTGGGGCTTTGAGGTATTTTTGTGCAAGTCACTCTATAAACTTATGGTCAAGGGATGTGTAGGTTAAACCAAAAGGACTTAGATAGGGATAAAATCAAATGACATTCCCCACCTACAAGGAAACTAAAATTAAATTTTGATGGGGCAGCTTGGGTCAACCCAAGAATTTCTGGTGTTGGGTGTGCAGTGCATGATTTCAAAGGTAATTAATTATGGTTGCTTCCAAGAAAAATCCCTCTAGGAATCACTTCTCACAAGCTAGAAGTGTAAAGGAATCACTTCTCACATGCTCAAGGGGTTTTTGGATTGCCATCAAAAGATTGTTGGTATTGCTTGCATAATTAGCTGGAGATTCCCAAATTTCCAATAAAGCCAATAGCCATTTTCGGTCTTTCCATAGCAAGAAAAATAAACACTTGCATTTATATGCCTATAGGGAAATGGGGGTTGAGACACATTAGTCAATATGATATTGATCATATTGAATTATCCTTCTATATTGGGTCTCCCATGGAAGCAGGAGCATTAAGGGTAGTAATAGGATATGAAATTATGGAGCAAGTAGAGAATGAGTTATTTATAGTGAGATCATTGTGACCTTTCTTGCCACTTCCACAAATATGATTCAAGATGTTGACATAGTCAAAGTATTGGAAAAAACTTATGTGCACAAAAAATAAAGGTTACAAGCAATTGCGATTGTGGAAGAATGAGGTCTTCAAGCTAGTTATGACATTAAAGGAGTATTTGCAATTGATGAAATGGTGTCATCAAAAGGCATAATGAAATTAGATTAAATCTTACGAGAAGGGTTAATGGTGGGTGGTCTTGATGCCTTTTGTAAGTTGAGCATCCATATCCTTCCTATGCTAGGATGTAAACGATTGAAGCAAATAGCTTGGGGCCTAAACTATCTTGCACTCAACATTCCCACCCATGGTGGCTACAACTCTTCCATTGGTAGCAAGGAATGTTGAATGGATTTTTTGGCTTTTTTCTCATAGAAAATAATTTGTAATGCAAGCTTGCATTCCTTAGATCTTATGTGGACCTCCCATCTTTTTATCTCAGCTGAGAGCACAAGGTTATAAAACTCTTTGCGTTGTACTTGAGGTTTTCTCTGGTTTTGTAACTTCAACTACAACTAGGCCTAAACTTATAGCGCTTCTATCTTCTTGAGTAAATTCAGAGCAAGAGAATCTGGAAGTAAACGGGGAATGATTTTGGTAAACACGAAGCTTAAACAAACTTATTTCCAGAATGCATCCAAAGACTCATTGTACTTTCGGATGAAAGCTGAAACAAAGATTATAAAAGCAAAACATCAAATGATAAACTTGATCTTAGAATTCTCTCAAAGACTCATTGTACTTTTGAGGTGTAGGCTGAAATAAAGATTATAAAAACAACAATATTGAAAGGTCTTGAGACTTTGGATCAAAGCACTATTGACATAAGATTTATTTCCTCAAATTTCAACAATAATTACACGTTTGGGACAGCAGATTGTATCAAGAGGACAAACACACAATATATCATCAACCAAATTGCACTGAACAAAGTGAACAAATATTGACTAGCAAAGCTTGAAGGCACTAAGGCTCAACAATTTTGTTATAGTAATAACGGTTAAAATACAATGAGCAAGGTTGCTCTTATTTATAGACAGACACAGGAGTAGGGAACCCTAAAATCTCCTTGTGTTAAAAATCAATTCTTGCCAATCTACAAGATTTATTCCTATGTCTAAACAAAGGTAACTAACAGTTAACTGGAAAGAGTACCTTAGTTAACTGATCTAAAACTAAAACTAACTCCAAATGTATAAGAAATATCTCCAAGGATAGACATGCATGAAAAGATGACAGTCAGTTAACTTGGAAAAGGCGTCAAGTTAACTGCTGATCTAAAATTCTATCCTTGGAGAAAGTCATACGCCTCAACTGACAGTTCATTGGTCATCAACTCGAGCAATCATATCCTCCAAGAAGCTATTAACTGCCTCATTATCTAGAGCACTAATACTTTTCTGAATGATGTGATGTCTTCGCAGCATCTCCTCGCCATCTGCAATCTGATTTTGAAAATCCCTTCTCCTTTCAGTTGCTTCATCAAATTTTGCTGACATGGCTACAACTTGAATCAACTTGCAGTCAACAGGGTCACTGCTGAAACTATTATGGATGAGGTTTTGAAATTCTGTTTGCACTTCGCCGAGCTCAATGTACTCACCATCCTCATGTTGATATTGGCAAGGGACTTGTGACACAAAATTTCTTACAAACTTGAGAGCACTTGCCACCTTTTGTCTGAATTCAGTCATTTCCATAGAGATTGCTTCGTATGTTTTTACTTTGGAGATTTGTTGTTCTCTCCAAGTAAAAAGCTTCTCCTTGTCTTCTTCTGTAGTGATTGAATCATATGCCATCCTCAAGTGAGAAAGGATAATCTCATCCCTGGGTTTCTTTTCTGCCATGCTTTGCTCTGACTCTTGAATTTTTGAGCGAAGATCGTGGGCGTTGTATCTCAGCTGATACATCTCTGCAAATATGAATCGACCCCTGATGATAAAATATTCTATCCATTCTCTCAAGTGTTTCCAATAAATAACCAACTGACTTAGTTGATTTTGTTCTGTAGGTAGTTCCAACATTTGTGGGAGCAAGGCGGTGACATGTGAAGTACCATGAAGGAGGTTGGAGATGTATTGCCGCAAATGTTGATTTTCAGACTTGAGGGCTGCCTTGTCTTCACCATCTTTGACCACTTTTTCCTTCAAGCTAATTACTGCAACCTCAAAGAGGTTTACATCAGCTTGTCATGTACTTCTACCAAGGTTTGCTTTGACCAATGTGAAATCATCGGCCTCAACCTCGTTGGCGTCCTTGTCAACTGGTGGTATAGCAATTTCAATGACCATCTCATTTTCAGCGTTCTTCTCCACGCAAACTTGCTTCGTGAGTTTCTTTTCAGATGTGTCTTGGTAGACATTATCAAACTCTGCAAAGTCCAACTGGTAAGAAGGCTTTCTTTTTTTCCTACCCAGGATGTTCTCAAGCCAAGACGAAGAGTCTTGACTAACTTTGCTGGGAGGATTAGTTCTAGTCTCATCAACTCTTGATGAGTGAGTTGGTGTGGAGATGTCATGAACTTGTGAATTAGGCTCCAAGTCAATGTGAATTGGAGACGGCTGCGTTGGTGATGGAAGAATAGGATGCTCTGCTTCTACTTCTGGCATTGTTTCAACTGTATCTGTGGCTGTATCCATTTGTTGTTCTTGCTGATTTGCATCAACAATCTGTTGCACCCAAACCAAATTTTTTGCTTCATCAAGGCATTTTGCTTAAAATGGTCTAAACCTTGCTAAAATGATGTCAAATATAGTTTTTGGGCAATATCAAGCATGGAGTTTTGTCAGTTAGAGGCAGTTTCATTGATCAGAACCTGAATCAGAGACTTAGAACGAAAAATTTCATGATAGAGGAGCATTTCATGGCGACACTTATACTTTTTAATAGTCATTTCAGTGGCTAAAATGATGATTTTAGTGGTCAATTTTTGAAGTTTTCTCAAGGAAAAACAAAATTGCGCACCTGTAGCCCAGGGGTGCCCTTCTTTTTGAAGGTCTAGATTTTGTGGTAAATGCTCAAACATACAGTTAATCTCTTCAGAATTGGTCTGCCTATCCGATGAGCTATCCAGCGAGGCTTTCCAAGATTCATAACTCCGGTTGCAGTTTGCAGAAGTTGAAGATTCGAAGATTCCAGTTTTCAGAAACTTATCTTTTTCCAGCTTTTGTGCCCTTGTAGCTCAAGGGCACATTCTTTAATGGAGGTTTTGATCTTGGTATTCTTGATGATTGATACAGTCAATCTCTTCATGACTAGTCTGCTTGTCTGACGAGATATCGAACGC
>VDFB02216666.1:0-18823 GCA_007258455.2 Sequoia sempervirens
AAATTTTGGGATGAGGTCTGTATTCAATTAGGAAAGGAAATGACATATACACGTATTGTTTTCTAATAATTGTTGTACCAAGAGGCAAAGGAATGTTGTAAATTACTGTGCAATATTATTGTTTGCATTTCAAAGAAACAAGAAAAAAGATACCATGTTTTGTGTAAGACCTGATATTTATTTTTCCGAAGCAATTTATAAAGAAGAGATACCAGATTCAGCATTCTTTCGCTTGCTTGCATCTCACCCTCACTCTTGCAAAAATGAAGTTGATATATTACTCTTTCCTCCTAGTGCGTGTAGGCTACAATAATATCTATGGTTAATGTGTAAGCTAAGTACCTGCATTTAACATATGTTTCCATCCATAGAATAAGAAAGTTTAAATCATTGCATCCCCATTTCTTTGCACTATGCAATTGTCTTAAGTAGCCAGTGAGCTAAACAATGGTCATTGCAGTATTGCTTTAAACGCAGGAAGAAAATAAGTGAATAAATCAAATAGCATAGAAGGCACTGAAATGGGTTTGAGCATAAGCAAAATAATAAAATAAATGAGCATGGAATAATCTACGCCTTCCACCCATTCTGGCAGTTGTAATGAACTTTTTTTTAGTTGAGAGATATATATATATCTATTTAAGATCTGCAAGACATAGGATGCAGCGCCTCCATGAGCCTGTAAATCGGGATTTAAAACAGAAAGCTGAGATACCTTCGTAATGGAGGAATTCATACTTAAACTACAATAAACAAACAAAAGGGGTGGCCTGAGCGTCTATCCAGATCTCCCATGTGTGTTGCCTGTCTGGTCACCCATTCCTGCAGTGCTGCCTTGCATTGAGTAAATAGAGTGAATTTCCAAGTAAACATAAAACAGAGAAAAGATAAACCAATGTTTTAGGGCTTCATAGTATATGTGCAAACCTCGGTTAAACCGGTTCACATTTTAGCTTATTAATTAATCCAGCATTGAGCAAAGTGCGTCTGTGTCTTACCTAACGTGTAGGTTAAAACATTGATGTTGGTCAGAAAATAAAATTGTAGTAAGGGCATATCGCAGCACATTAAGGGCAATGTCAGAGATGCGTATGATGGCTGCCTCAATTAAATTTAAAATGAAAAAAAAGTCAAGGCCCATTTAATGAGATCGTATCTTTCCCATCTGACGCTTCTTTCAGACTGTAATCTAGGCAATGATCTACTGGGCAGGTGAAATAAATATACCCAGCCTGGAGTGTTTCGATAATTGCCATTAATGGTGCCATTAAGTCTGTAAATAAAATAAACCAAGTGAACACACTTCTACTGTCATGAGTAAATCTATTAGTGTGGTCATTATAAATGTTAATATGAAGGTCTGCAGTAGTATCGTTATTATTTTATCAAAGTTGTTATGTCTCTTCTTCTTCTTTACTTTGAATTCTTAATATAAACCTTATTTACTAGTTTGAGAAACTCTTGCTATACCTTGAACATAAGTAATTCGTGTTACATCATTAATGGATTACGGGGCGTAAATGGGTATAAGCATGTATACACATTTGTTATAAAGAAATTTAATTATAAATGAATATTATTATGATGTGTGTGATTGTTCATTGCTAAAAGATCAATTCAATATCCAGTTTAGTAGCTGATAATATTAGTATAGTTACTCATATTTCTTCTTAATAATTCTAATATTTATAACCATCCTTCAAGCAATCCTAAAGTCATCCTTTAATCCCAAGATAAGATAAATAATACCAAATCTTAAGATATGTGTGCCTCATAAAAAGAAAAATAAACACTAGAAAAGAAAACCATGCTTAAGTAAAGAAAACTAGAAGCTAAAAAGGAAGGCTACGTGGCTTAGAAACTTGGGGGGGAATTTCAATATATTATCTAATATGGAAAGAAACCAAAAACAAAATATACTAATGAGTATTGGATATAATTATAAAGAAGGGTTTCTTTTATTAAATTATGGTTATTCTTTCAAGTTTCTTTTTTACCTTTTAAAAATTAAAAAAATAATAATAAATAAATTATGGATAGGTAGAAGTAAATATATGTATATTCTTTTATAATGCTAATTATTCACATAATTAATTATAAATATAAATTAAAATAAATAAAAGTATAAAAGATGATTTTAAATAAATAAATACATATATTTAGATAAGAGATTTTGTTTTGGAAGTAACCTTATTAAGAGTATTAATATATTAATGTTACCATAATCATGGGAGAAGTTAAGAGGAATGTTGATATTAACACTAATTTTAACGGACAAGATTAATATTAATTTTCAAAAGAGAGAATATATTTATGCAAATAAAATTAGGTTCTAACAACAATAGTATCCTTGTTACCTAATGAGTCTTTGAATCCTACCACTATTAAGGAAGAAGGATATCATAGTAGCATTAAGGTTGTTGAAAACCTCAGGTATTATGACAAACCTATCATAAATGTGATCATTTTTTAATGACACTAGTGTGAAAAATCAAACACAAGTTTTAATCCTATCATCGATATCCTTGAATGGTAAGTTAAAAAAAAATAATAATAACCATATTTAACCAGGTCATTAGAATTGTGCATTCATCAACCAAGGTGCACGCGATAGACTCCCCTCAAGCGTGTCTAGGTTGTATACCTCCTCTCCCTGCTATTGCATGAGCAATGTCCTCGACGCATGCAGTATTCAACCATGCAAGTGCATGGTTGTCGATGGATAGTGTTTTATCGTGCACATTGTAACTTTGTTCAAAAAAAAAATTAGTTGCGATTTTTCCTTCATGCAAAATTTAGGGCATTACATTTTGGTATCAGAGCCTAGGCTCTAACGCTGGGAACTCTGGGAAAAGGTTAAGTTTAAACTTGTATGGTTTTTTATTGCATGTTCAAAGTAATGTTTTATAATTTGGGTTGCATTAGTTGATGGCGAAAATGCTAATTCCTTGTCATAAGATAACTTTAATTTCGTTAACGTTGAACAATCCTACTTTTATGAATCACCTTTTTGAAAATCAGACACTTAATAACATCCTACACCCTCCTTAAAGCGTATGTATCAAGTAACCTTTTGAGCTTTGGGTAGATTCTAGATTGCATCCTTACGAGAGACCTACCAATCATCTTCTTCCTTCCTTAGTAGTTGATTAATCTATAATGGGGTGTTGAGGTGCAAATCCTTATAATTTCATTGATTTTGGACTTAAAATTTTGGTTCTTTTAGAATTACAAATTTTTATTTTTATTTTTAGAAATTTGGACTATCGATGAACCATTTTTGTGTTTCGGGCTACTTTTCCAATTAGTTTTTGTTTGGACCTTGCCTCAAGGACCTTTTTGATGAAATTTGGCTTAAAGTATTTTTTTGTTCTTTTTGTATTGGTGGCCACATTTGCATTTTATTCTATTTATGAATTTATCTTTTTGAGAATTTAACAATGATTTGTTATTTTGTTGAGAGTTACTATTCCTTTTTGAGGCCTTATATTCTTAATCTCGTTGATATTTTGAAGATTTTTCTATAATTGTGATTATGTGAAGCACCTCAATAGTTTTCATAAAAGGAGAAGACGGTGGTTGGGGTATTTGTATTGGGCATTGTGGGCTTCAGAAGTTAGGGGTTAGGAGTAGAACATGGATTTCCTTACCACAAAAACTATTAAAAGCCTATATTTCATTTTAGTGTTTTGAAGTGGTAGTAACGTCTCCTAGAAGGTAATCATTCCTTAACATCCCTAGAAATTAGGCAATTAACCATATGGTTGTGAGTTAATGTTGTAACCTTGTACCTCCTAAGCTCTAGACAATTCCTTACATCCGTACAATTGTTCAACCATCAATAAATTAGCTACCTTAATGTGCTCGAGTAAGAGTTGTTATTTTATTTAACATAGAAGGTATGTAAGCTTGGATAAGTAATACAAATCAAGAGAGGAGAAGTTTATTTTGTCACCTTTACAAATAAAAATAAAAATACAAAAAAAATTGTGTTGTATTATTGCTTAAAAATAGATATTCCTTTGTGTATTTTGGGATCTTGAAGGCCTATATGCTTTCTAAAGTAAAAAGAGCTGAAAATTTGGAAAAAATTTCCTCAGTGTGCCCTAGTTCAAAGGGTAATTGAAGTGTGTTGTTAGAAATAGTTCCCTTAGATGGCTCGTTCAATGTTTAAATTATTAATCGGATTGTTCTAGATTAGGTATGAATCTCATGGTGCTATTATCTCCTTCAATAGATGAAGCATTGAGTCGTGCTAAGTCAGATTATTTGGAATCATAGAAATCCTTGTGTGAGTCATATTCTTTAACACTAACACAGGGTTACTTTTCTTGCCTTGAGGAACTTCCAGGAGGAAGTTAATCCCTAGAGGGGGAAGATGTGAGGCCTACTATTTGATACACCCTATTTGGTAGCATTTTGATATGAACATTTTGCTACTCTATGTGGTTTAAACTATTTAGGATGATTATGGACCTTGGGTGTTATGTTTCTTTTCTATTTATGATGCCTATGATGATTATATGCATGCTATGCTTTCTTATTTGATATGCTCGTGTGGATCTGATTATCATGGTAAGAATGGTTAAGTGGTTTTGGTATAGAATTGAGAAGATGTTGAAATTGAATTAAGTGATGACGTGATCTATTTATAACGTCATTACTAGTCGTGAGTTTGTAGAATATTTTATTTGCAAGAGAAAGAATAAATTATGTGTATTGATATTCCTAACTCATCTATTTCAATATTTGATTATGTTAATTATATATATATAGAATTGTGGATTTAATTATAGATTATCATATATTGGATATATTGACAAGTGGAAATTGAGTGTGCAGGTACGCGCCCATGGCCAATGGGATTGGAGGTAACCAAGGGTACCCAATTGTGTCAACCTAGTGAAGCTACTATGGTTCATTTGGAGAATGGGCCATAACCTCTTTGTGTTGTATTTTATTCGTGATTAAAAATATTTAATGTTGAATCTTGATATTAAGTTTTTAAGGTCAATCAAACTTTTGTTGAGGGTTTTGGGGCATGTTGGAATTATTTTATTATGTTTAAATTTCAATTTCTTTTTGAGGGGTTTCAAAGGTTTAATTAGTCCTTAAATTGGGTTAATTGGCCCTTAATTAACCCCTATGATGGTCACCTATGGGTTAGGGGTCAAATCAAACCCATAACTTGTCAAAATTGCATGTTGTGACCCTTCTTAATTAGCCATTAAGAAGGGTGACGGATTTTGGGGGATGGGATTGGAGTGTTGGCTCCAAAATCTCATTTATGAGATTTGAAAACCTTGTTGAGTGTTGAAAACTCTTTGGCCTTTCACTTCCCCAAGAGTTCTCACACATGTGTGAGAACTTGTGGGGAGGTGTGTCCATGGGAGTGAATAGGAGGTTGACATGTGTCACACTCTCCTCCAAGGGTTTCTAACCCTAAACTCCTATTTGAATCCTTGGGAAAGGAAAGGAAAGGGGGGTTCTTTTGGGGCTTGGTGTTTGGATTGCTTGGAGGAAGGAAAATTTTGCTTGGTCTTGAAGGAGTAGAAATTTGGAGCTCATCTTCAACCTTCTCTCATTATTGGCTTGGATTTGAGATAGGTTTTAATCTATCTTTATGTATGTTTTCTTTCCATGTTTTCTTTTCATTTCTTTTACCACTTTGTATGGAAGTTTGAGAACATGAGTTATATGGGTTGTTGTCCATTTATGTGTCTTTGCATTTCCTTGTGTTGGTTTGGGGTTGTATAGGATAAACTCACCCAATGTGGGAAGAGAATCCTTGTGGGGGATAGGAATGTGTAGGAACCTCTATGGGGAGATTGTTCCTCCTTTGAGAAGGAGAGGCACAAAAAGGGTATGAGTACCTAAAATTGTTTCATGATAGTATGGTGTTTTGGGAAGATTGTTGTATGGAGGATGTATCATATGAAGAGCTTTATTGAATGGGTGGATTGGAGAAAAAGAAGGATTGTGTTGTTGGTTATTTCTACTTGCTAATAGGTCTCCCCATATGGAAGTGATGTCCACCTCTATCCCCATTTTTGGATTTATAAAGAATCCCTAAGTAAATGTGTGAATCTTGGTTGGGAGTATTCTGTTTTGAGCATTGTGGTTTGAAAAGAAATTTTGTTCTATTGTTGTGTGTACCTGGTAGCTTGGTTACCTCCTAGCTTGGGGGTGGTTGGTTTTCCAACCCAAGGTTGGGAGGTGAGCATACCCTTTGGCCATTGAAGAGCTTGTCTAATTAGTGCAGGTTGGTAACTTTGGAGAACCTTTCTATTTGAAGGAGTCACTCTATCTTGTGGAGTTTGGAGTTATTTGGAATATATGTATAAAGGATGAAAGCTTGTGATATGTAAAGAAAATATATATATACACTGTGAAACGTGTGTTATATTGTTTCTTCTTCCTTTCTGTTATAGGACAAAGCTTGGTTGAAAAGAATCATCTTCTTATCTTGTATCTATATTTTGTAATAATGTTGGGAAAGGAATAGAACTATGCATTTAATTCCTATGAGGAGCAGTTCTTATTTTAATGCAGTGTTGTTTTATAAGTCTGTTGATAAAATAAAAAGGGTGTATTGCTACGTACGTGAAAAAGAAAAAGAAAAAAAAAAAGAAAAGAAAGAAAGATTTCTTCTTAGTTGCAGAAGAAAGAAAATATATAACAGACACTTAGAAATGGGATATATAATTCTGTTTAGTTCAATATATTAGTCTACTGAAAATAAAATGGTGTAAGCTTGTTGCTAGTATGTATATGGTGAAGGCATAAATCTGGTTACTTTTTCTCTGATATATAGTAAGTACTTTGCTGCGGGATTTATTTCATTCTGCTCATACAGAAAGCATAAAATGAGGAGATCATTATATTTTACTGCATTTAAGAAAGAGAAAGCTTCTTGTTATTTGCAATGGAAACAAAATATTGTTAATGTATGCAGTTAGAAAGAAGAGACTTACTGCTGGGAAGTATATAGTATAAAATTTCTTTCTCTGTTGTTCCAATAATAGTTATGCTTTAGAAACGATATAAACATTTCAGATAAGCATAGAAGCATTAGATAGAGACAATGGAATTACGCTCTCTTGTATAGAGCAATGTGATGTGGAAACACTCAGTTTAGGTAATGGAATTCTGTTCTCTGTTCTTCTGTTCCATGTAACACTCTAATTTATTGCTATATAATAGCTCGGTGATAATACTTTCCTCAGTTGCATCTCTCAACCACCCGCATTTTTATTTCTGCTGTAAAAAAACATTATGCAATGGCTGTACTTCTGTTACTTGGAGATTCAACGTGTGAGTTAGTAAATACAATTTACAAAATATAAAAGGAGATCAACAAACCTAAGAATATAGAGTTCAACTCTGTCTCTTCATCTACACTATAAACATTATACCATAGGCTAGACTTAAAAGAAAAAAAGAAATCATATAGAACACTTTGGTGCTTCTGATGCTCCCAACTAAGAGAGTAGTTATGTGGATGTAAAAGCAATTAGACACATACGCTTCTAAGTACATTGGCGTGTGTTCAACGCATTAAGCTGTGAAGAGTTCATCACACTGCTGACAGAAAAATACAGGGCAACATGCGATAACCGGTCATGATATTTGTTTCCTTTATGGAAACCTCATGCACCTAGATCCTTCCGTTGTTCAAACAAAAAAAAATAAATAGGAAAGCTAACCAATTTATGTTAAAAAATACCTTTTGTTGTCCTGTGCATGAGATCTATGGTATGTCAGTATTGGGATTTATTCTTCGGTCTGAGTTTATTGGAGTAGGCTGCCCATGACTTAATGCCAGCATGTTTATATTGGCGGCTAGTCGTAGTGTAGTTACCTACTTTCGGTTTGGCGGCTTCTCCGATTAGTCAGTTACCTAATTATTATTATATCGCTACCACTACTAAAATATGCTACCTATCACCTCTCGGCACCATGATAGGCATTCGCAGATCCTTATTATCGGCGCATTATTGCTTCTCAGTATTGTTGCATTATGGAAATGCGGCTATTATTAAACCGTGCCATCAATGTAGGTCACCAGAGGAGTGGCTTGAAGTTCTGGTATAGAGACATATGAACCATTCTTGACTCTCAAGCATGACTTCTTTAACAATAAACATCCATCTGCTGTCAGCATCATTAACTCCCCGATTCGACACCATGAAGTAGATTTGAAGGGATGTTAGTCAGATTCGTCTTTAATGGTATTCATAAAGTTTTAATAGTTCTTTATATGCTCACAGGATTTGAACGGAGAAATTTAAATCTGTATTCATTGCCACTGTGTTGACATAGCCATTATTGATTGTCGTATTATAAGTATAAAATAAACATTATCATGGCAACGTCTCTCTTGTTGACAATTAGTTGGAAATCCACCTGTTCAATTAAACTCCAAAATAAATAGCGGATCTTGTCTGTCTCTGTATAATCAATATTTATTATTATTGTGTGGCTGGTATAACAAATCTTCCATTATGGTCAGAATAAACATCACCGATCTGACATGGGAAATATGCATGCCGAATACCATTCGTCTGTGCTGTAAATGCTATTAAGTAGTGGTACTTATTAGACAGTTACCGTCTCCTCTCAATTAATTTAGGTGATGATGTTTATCTGATACCAGTCCAAATCTGAACTCTGAGTCTTTCTCGGGAGCAGTAAAAGAAGTTAATATTTTTTTTTACCTATCATTGCTTTAGTCAAGGCTCGTTATTATTAATGTCTGGTTGGTAAAACAAATCTTACGCCATCTCCTGAAAATCCCATCGGGTTCCCATGCTTTTAGGCATATTGATTGGGGAGTACCCCGTTATTTTTCTTTAACCTACAGAGTTAAGTTTCATACTAAAATTAAATTTAAACATTCGCTCTACCCATTCCTTTTAGGCCTGCGTCATGGAGGAGCTAGGCATGGTTTAGTTTAAAAATATTAAAGGAGCATATCCTTACCATGTAAAGTGCTCCCCTACGTGGAGATAGGGAGGTCATGGGTTTAAAAAGTAATGGTATTTAAATATGCAAATCCTAAAGTCATCCTTTAATCCCAAGATAAGATAAATAATACCAAATCTTAAGATATGTGTGCCTCATAAAAAGAAAAATAAACACTAGAAAAGAAAACCATGCTTAAGTAAAGAAAACTAGAAGCTAAAAAGGAAGGCTACGTGGCTTAGAAACTTGGGGGAAATTTCAATATATTATCTAATATGGAAAGAAACCAAAAACAAAATATACTAATGAGTATTGGATATAATTATAAAGAAGGGTTTCTTTTATTAAATTATGGTTATTCTTTCAAGTTTCTTTTTTACCTTTTAAAAAATAAAAAAATAATAATAAATAAATTATGGATAGGTAGAAGTAAATATATGTATATTCTTTTATAATTCTAATTATTCACATAATTAATTATAAATATAAATTAAAATAAATAAAAGTATAAAAGATGATTTTAAATAAATAAATACATATATTTAGATAAGAGATTTTGTTTTGGAAGTAACCTTATTAAGAGTATTAATATATTAATGTTACCATAATCATGGGAGAAGTTAAGAGGAATGTTGATATTAACACTAATTTTAACGGACAAGATTAATATTAATTTTCAAAAGAGAGAGATATATTTATGCAAATAAAATTAGGTTCTAACAACAATAGTATCCTTGTTACCTAATGAGTCTTTGAATCCTACCACTATTAAGGAAGAAGGATATCATAGTAGCATTAAGGTTGTTGAAAACCTCAGGTATTATGACAAACCTATCATAAATGTGATCATTTTTGAATGACACTAGTGTGAAAAATCAAACACAAGTTTTAATCCTATCATCGATATCCTTGAATGGTAAGTTAAAAAAAAAAAATAATAACCATATTTAACCAGGTCATTAGAATTGTGCATTCATCAACCAAGGTGCACGCGATAGACTCCCCTCAAGCGTGTCTAGGTTGTATACCTCCTCTCCCTGCTATTGCATGAGCAATGTCCTCGACGCATGCAGTATTCAACCATGCAAGTGCATGGTTGTCGATGGATAGTGTTTTATCGTGCACATTGTAACTTTGTTCAAAAAAAAAATTAGTTGCGATTTTTCCTTCATGCAAAATTTAGGGCATTACATTTTGGTATCAGAGCCTAGGCTCTAACGCTGGGAACTCTGGGAAAAGGTTAAGTTTAAACTTGTATGGTTTTTTATTGCATGTTCAAAGTAATGTTTTATAATTTGGGTTGCATTAGTTGATGGCGAAAATGCTAATTCCTTGTCATAAGATAACTTTAATTTCGTTAACGTTGAACAATCCTACTTTTATGAATCACCTTTTTGAAAATCAGACACTTAATAACATCCTACACCCTCCTTAAAGCGTATGTATCAAGTAACCTTTTGAGCTTTGGGTAGATTCTAGATTGCATCCTTACGAGAGACCTACCAATCATCTTCTTCCTTCCTTAGTAGTTGATTAATCTATAATGGGGTGTTGAGGTGCAAATCCTTATAATTTCATTGATTTTGGACTTAAAATTTTGGTTCTTTTAGAATTACAAATTTTTATTTTTATTTTTAGAAATTTGGACTATCGATGAACCATTTTGGTGTTTCGAGCTACTTTTCCAATTAGTTTTTGTTTGGACCTTGCCTCAAGGACCTTTTTGATGAAATTTGGCTTAAAGTATTTTTTTTGTTCTTTTTGTATTGGTGGCCACATTTGCATTTTATTCTATTTATGAATTTATCTTTTTGAGAATTTAACAATGATTTGTTATTTTGTTGAGAGTTACTATTCCTTTTTTTTTTTTTATATTCTTAATCTCGTTGATATTTTGAAGATTTTTCTATAATTGTGATTATGTGAAGCACCTCAATAGTTTTCATAAAAGGAGAAGACGGTGGTTGGGGTATTTGTATTGGGCATTGTGGGCTTCAGAAGTTAGGGGTTAGGAGTAGAACATGGATTTCCTTACCAAAAAACTATTAAAAGCCTATATTTCATTTTAGTGTTTTGAAGTGGTAGTAACGTCTCCTAGAAGGTAATCATTCCTTAACATCCCTAGAAATTAGGCAATTAACCATATGGTTGTGAGTTAATGTTGTAACCTTGTACCTCCTAAGCTCTAGACAATTCCTTACATCCGTACAATTGTTCAACCATCAATAAATTAGCTACCTTAATGTGCTCGAGTAAGAGTTGTTATTTTATTTAACATAGAAGGTATGTAAGCTTGGATAAGTAATACAAATCAAGAGAGGAGAAGTTTATTTTGTCACCTTTACAAATAAAAATAAAAATACAAAAAAAATTGTGTTGTATTATTGCTTAAAAATAGATATTCCTTTGTGTATTTTGGGATCTTGAAGGCCTATATGCTTTCTAAAGTAAAAAGAGCTGAAAATTTGGCAAAAATTTCCTCAGTGTGCCCTAGTTCAAAGGGTAATTGAAGTGTGTTGTTAGAAATAGTTCCCTTAGATGGCTCGTTCAATGTTTAAATTATTAATCGGATTGTTCTAGATTAGGTATGAATCTCATGGTGCTATTATCTCCTTCAATAGATGAAGCATTGAGTCGTGCTAAGTCAGATTATTTGGAATCATAGAAATCCTTGTGTGAGTCATATTCTTTAACACTAACACAGGGTTACTTTTCTTGCCTTGAGGAACTTCCAGGAGGAAGTTAATCCCTAGAGGGGGAAGATGTGAGGCCTACTATTTGATACACCCTATTTGGTAGCATTTTGATATGAACATTTTGCTACTCTATGTGGTTTAAACTATTTAGGATGATTATGGACCTTGGGTGTTATGTTTCTTTTCTATTTATGATGCCTATGATGATTATATGCATGCTATGCTTTCTTATTTGATATGCTCGTGTGGATCTGATTATCATGGTAAGAATGGTTAAGTGGTTTTGGTATAGAATTGAGAAGATGTTGAAATTGAATTAAGTGATGACGTGATCTATTTATAACGTCATTACTAGTCGTGAGTTTGTAGAATATTTTATTTGCAAGAGAAAGAATAAATTATGTGTATTGATATTCCTAACTCATCTATTTCAATATTTGATTATGTTAATTATATATATATATAGAATTGTGGATTTAATTATAGATTATCATATATTGGATATATTGACAAGTGGAAATTGAGTGTGCAGGTACGCGCCCATGGCCAATGGGATTGGAGGTAACCAAGGGTACCCAATTGTGTCAACCTAGTGAAGCTACTATGGTTCATTTGGAGAATGGGCCATAACCTCTTTGTGTTGTATTTTATTCGTGATTAAAAATATTTAATGTTGAATCTTGATATTAAGTTTTTAAGGTCAATCAAACTTTTGTTGAGGGTTTTGGGGCATGTTGGAATTATTTTATTATGTTTAAATTTCAATTTCTTTTTGAGGGGTTTCAAAGGTTTAATTAGTCCTTAAATTGGGTTAATTGGCCCTTAATTAACCCCTAGGATGGTCACCTATGGGTTAGGGGTCAAATCAAACCCATAACTTGTCAAAATTGCAAGTTGTGACCCTTCCTAATTAGCCATTAAGAAGGGTGACGGATTTTGGGGGATGGGATTGGAGTGTTGGCTCCAAAATCTCATTTATGAGATTTGAAAACCTTGTTGAGTGTTGAACACTCTTTGGCCTTTCACTTCCCCAAGAGTTCTCACACATGTGTGAGAACTTGTGGGGAGGTGTGTCCATGGGAGTGAATAGGAGGTTGACATGTGTCACACTCTCCTCCAAGGGTTTCTAACCCTAAACTCCTATTTGAATCCTTGGGAAAGGAAAGGAAAGGGGGGGTTCTTTTGGGGCTTGTTGTTTTGGATTGCTTGGAGGAAGGAAAATTTTGCTTGGTCTTGAAGGAGTAGGGATTTGGAGCCCATCTTCAGCCTCCTCTCATTATTGGCTTGGATTTGAGGTAGGTTTTACTCTATCTTTATGTATGTTTTCTTTTGATTTCTTTTACCTCTTTGTATGGAAGTTTGAGAACATGAGCTATATGGGTTGCTGTCCATTTATGTGTCTTTGCATTTTCTTGTGTTGGTTTGGGGTTGTGTAGGATAAACTCACCCAATGTGGGAAGAGAATCCTTGTGGGGGATAGGAATGTGTAGGAACCTCTATGGGGAGATTGTTCCTCCTTTGAGAAGGAGAGGCACAAAAAGGGTATGAGTACCCAAAATTGTTTCATGATAGTATGGTGTTTTGGGAAGATTGTTGTATGGAGGATGTATGATATGAAGAGCTTTATTGAATGGGTGGATTGGAGAAAAAGAAGGATTGTGTTGTTGGTTATTTCTACTTGCTAATAGGTCTCCCCATATGGAAGTGATGTCCACCTCTATCCCCATTTTTGGATTTATAAAGAATCCCTAAGTAAATGTGTGAATCTTGGTTGGGAGTATTCTGTTTTGAGCATTGTGGTTTGAAATGAAATTTTGTTCTATTGTTGTGTGTACCCGGTAGCTTGGTTACCTCCTAGCTTGGGGGTGGTTGGTTTTCCAACCCAAGGTTGGGAGGTGAGCATACCCTTTGGCCATTGAAGAGCTTGTCTAAATGGTGCAGGTTGGTAACTTTGGAGAACCTTTCTATTTGAGGGAGTCGCTCTATCTTGTGGAGTTTGGAGTTATTTGGAATATATGTATTAAAGGATGAAAGTTGGTGATATGTAAAGAAAAATATATATATACACTGTGAAACGTATGTTATATTGTTTCTTCTTCCTTTCTGTTATAGGACAAAGCTTGGTTTGAAAAGAATCATCTTCTTATCTTGTATCTATCTTTTGTAATAATGCTGGGAAAGGAGTACACTATGCATTTAATTCCTATGAGGAGCAGTTCTTATTTTAATGCAGTGTTGTTTTATAAGTCTGTTGATAAAATAAAAAGGGTGTATTGCTACGTACGTGAAAAAGAAAAAGAAAAAAAAAAAGAAAAGAAAGAAAGATTTCTTCTTAGTTGCAGAAGAAAGAAAATATATAACAGACACTTAGAAATGGGATATATAATTCTGTTTAGTTCAATATATTAGTCTACTGAAAATAAAATGGTGTAAGCTTGTTGCTAGTATGTATATGGTGAAGGCATAAATCTGGTTACTTTTTCTCTGATATATAGTAAGTACTTTGCTGCGGGATTTATTTCATTCTGCTCATACAGAAAGCATAAAATGAGGAGATCATTATATTTTACTGCATTTAAGAAAGAGAAAGCTTCTTGTTATTTGCAATGGAAACAAAATATTGTTAATGTATGCAGTTAGAAAGAAGAGACTTACTGCTGGGAAGTATATAGTATAAAATTTCTTTCTCTGTTGTTCCAATAATAGTTATGCTTTAGAAACGATATAAACATTTCAGATAAGCATAGAAGCATTAGATAGAGACAATGGAATTACGCTCTCTTGTATAGAGCAATGTGATGTGGAAACACTCAGTTTAGGTAATGGAATTCTGTTCTCTGTTCTTCTGTTCCATGTAACACTCTAATTTATTGCTATATAATAGCTCGGTGATAATACTTTGCTCAGTTGCATCTCTCAACCACCCGCATTTTTATTTCTGCTGTAAAAAAAAAAAAAACATTATTTTCCTGTAACTGTGCCTATTCCTGTTAACAGAATTCAACGTAGTTGGTAAATACAATTTTACAAAGTTATAAAAAGGGGAGATCAACAAACAAGAATATAGAGTTCAAAAACTGTATCTCTTCATCCTACATATAAGCATTATACCATGGCTAGACCAAAAGAGAAAAAAGAAATCAACGCCAGGCATGGTGCCCCTACCAGTGCTCCCAACTAAAAGTAGTTATAATGGTCATAAAATAGTGAACCTGCAACCTAAGTACATTGGCGTGTGTTCAACGCATTAAGCTGTGAAGAGTTCATCACACTGCTGACAGAAAAATACAGGGCAACATGAGATAACCGGTCATGATATTTGTTTCCTTTATGGAAACCTCATGCACCTAGATCCTTCCGTTGTTCAAACAAAAATAAATAAATAGGAAAGCTAACCAATTTATGTTACAAAATACCTTTTGTTGTCCTGTGCATGAGATCTATGGTATCGAGTATTCCGGGATTTACATTGTCAGGTCTGGATTTATTGGAGTAGCTGCCATGACTTAATGTGTACGCATAGTTTTATATTGGCAGCTAGTCATTAGTGTAGTTACTACTTTCAGTTTGAGCGCTTCTCCAGTGTGGTCAGTTACCTAATTATTATTTATATCTGCTACCACTACTAAAATATATACTACTCACCTCTCTCAGCACCATATTGATAGCTGGCATTAACGAATCCTTGTGTATCGACGCCATTATTGCTTCTCAATTATTGTTGCAGCCATGAATCTGGCCTTATACGAAAACATTAGTAATTGCATCAATGTTAGGTGGAGTCTCAGAGAGTAGAAAAACAGGGGTTAGAAAAATACAGTATAGGCAGGAACATAGCATGAACAACCGACTCTAGCGCCGAACGCTTCCTTTAACAACCATCCATCACTTTCCATCGCATCTCATTAACTCCCCAGTCAGCATATCGCCGCAAGTAGATTTGAAGGGATGTTAGTCAGATTCGTCTTTAATGGTATTCATAAAGTTTTAATAGTTCTTTATATGCTCACAGGATTTGAACGGAGAAATTTAAATCTGTATTCATTGCCACTGTGTTGACATAGCCATTATTGATTGTCGTATTATAAGTATAAAATAAACATTATCATGGCAACGTCTCTCTTGTTGACAATTAGTTGGAAATCCACCTGTTCAATTAAACTCCAAAATAAATAGCGGATCTTGTCTGTCTCTGTATAATCAATATTTATTATTATTGTGTGGCTGGTATAACAAATCTTCCATTATGGTCAGAATAAACATCACCGATCTGACATGGGAAATATGCATGCCGAATACCATTCGTCTGTGCTGTAAATGCTATTAAGTAGTGGTACTTATTAGACAGTTACCGTCTCCTCTCAATTAATTTAGGTGATGATGTTTATCTGATACCAGTCCAAATCTGAACTCTGAGTCTTTCTCGGGAGCAGTAAAAGAAGTTAATATTTTTTTTACCTATCAGTGCTTTAGTCAAGGCTCGTTATTATTAATGTCTGGTTGGTAAAACAAATCTTACGCCATCTCCTGAAAATCCCATCGGGTTCCCATGCTTTTAGGCATATTGATTGGGGAGTACCCCGTTATTTTTCTTTAACCTGCAGAGTTAAGTTTCATACTAAAATTAAATTTAAACATTCGCTTTACCCATTCCTTTTAGGCCTGCGTCATGGAGGAGCTAGGCATGGTTTAGTTCAAAAATATTAAAGGAACATATCCTTACCATGTAAAGTGCTCCCCTACGTGGAGATAGGGAGGTCATGGGTTTAAAAAGAAATGGTATTTAAATATGCAAATCCTAAAGTCATCCTTTAATCCCAAGATAAGATAAATAATACCAAATCTTAAGATATGTGTGCCTCATAAAAAGAAAAATAAACACTAGAAAAGAAAACCATGCTTAAGTAAAGAAAACTAGAAGCTAAAAAGGAAGGCTACGTGGCTTAGAAACTTGGGGGGAAATTTCAATATATTATCTAATATGGAAAGAAAACAAAAACAAAATATACTAATGAGTATTGGATATAATTATAAAGAAGGGTTTCTTTTATTAAATTATGGTTATTCTTTCAAGTTTCTTTTTTACCTTTTAAAAATTAAAAAAATAATAATAAATAAATTATGGATAGGTAGAAGTAAATATATGTATATTCTTTTATAATGCTAATTATTCACATAATTAATTATAAATATAAATTAAAATAAATAAAAGTATAAAAGATGATTTTAAATAAATAAATACATATATTTAGATAAGAGATTTTGTTTTGGAAGTAACCTTATTAAGAGTATTAATATATTAATGTTACCATAATCATGGGAGAAGTTAAGAGGAATGTTGATATTAACACTAATTTTAACGGACAAGATTAATATTAATTTTCAAAAGAGAGAGAATATATTTATGCAAATAAAATTAGGTTCTAACAACAATAGTATCCTTGTTACCTAATGAGTCTTTGAATCCTACCACTATTAAGGAAGAAGGATATCATAGTAGCATTAAGGTTGTTGAAAACCTCAGGTATTATGACAAACCTATCATAAATGTGATCATTTTTTAATGACACTAGTGTGAAAAATCAAACACAAGTTTTAATCCTATCATCGATATCCTTGAATGGTAAGTTAAAAAAAAATAATAATAACCATATTTAACCAGGTCATTAGAATTGACGTTAATCGGCCGAGGGTGCCTGCTTGATAGACTCCCCCTCAAAGGTAATAGGTTCTTATGCACCTCTCTCCGCCTTCCATTTGCGCTTTGAACGATAATGCCAGGCATGGGTATTTCAACCATGCAAGTGCATGGTTTGTAGAATTAGAATCAGTGTTTTGTAAGTGCTGAAAGCTTTGTTTCAAAAAAAAAGTGGATTCGCGATTTTCCTTCATTGCGGAATTTAGGGCCATTACATTTTTGTGGTGTTGTGAGCGCACAGGCTCCTTATTTGGGAACTCTGGGGAAAAGTTTAAGTTTGAAGCATGTGGTTTTATTGCATGTTCCAGAAGTAATGTTTATAATTTAGGTTGCGATGGATTGATGGCCGAAATGCTAAATTCAACATGTAGATAACTTTAATTTCGTTAACGTTGAACAATCCTACTTTTATGAATCACCTTTTTTTTTTTTTTTCACTTAATAACATCCTACACCCTCCTTAAAGCGTATGTATCAAGTAACCTTTTGAGCTTTGGGTAGATTCTAGATTGCATCCTTACGAGAGACCTACCAATCATCTTCTTCCTTCCTTAGTAGTTGATTAATCTATAATGGGGTGTTGAGGTGCAAATCCTTATAATTTCATTGATTTTGGACTTAAAATTTTGGTTCTTTTAGAATTACAAATTTTTATTTTTATTTTTAGAAATTTGGACTATCGCGTTAATTCACATTTTTTGTTGTTTGGAGCTACTTTTTCAGAAATTGGTGCTGTTGGACCTTACCTCTCAAAGGACCCTTTTTGATGAAATTTGGCTTAAAGTGATTTTTTTTTTTTGTATTGGTGGCCACATTTGCATTTCATTTCATTTATGAATTTATCTTTTTGAGAATTTAACAATGATTTGTTAATTTGTTGAGAGTTACTATTCCTTTTTGAGGCCTTATATTCTCAAATCTCATTGATATTGTGAAGGTTTTTTTCTTTCTATAATTGTGATTATGAGAAGCACCTCAATAGTTTTCATAAAAGGAGAAGAAGGTGGTTGGGGGATTTGTATTGGGCATTGTGGGCTTCAAAAGTCAGTGGCTAGGAGTAGAACATAGATTCCCTTACCATGAAAACTATTAAAATCCTATATTTTCTTTTTAGTGTTTGGAAGTGGTGGTAACATCTCCTAGAAGGTAAGAGTTTCTTAACATCCCTAGAAATTAAGTAATCAACCATATGGTTGTGAGTTAATGCTATAACCATGTACCCTCCTAAGCTCTAGATGATTCCTTACATTCGTACAATTGTTCAAACCATCAATGAAATTGCTACTCTAATGTGTTGAAGTATGAGTTATTCTTTTATTTAACATAGAAGGTCTATAATCTTGGATAAGTAATATAAATCAAATGATAAGAAGTTTATTTTGTCAACTTAAAGAGAAAAATAAAATTGTGTTGTTGCTTAAAAATAGTTCTTCCTTTGTGTCTTTTGGGATCTTGAAGGCTTATA
>VDFB02216667.1:0-30548 GCA_007258455.2 Sequoia sempervirens
AACTAATATCCCCACCCCTCAGCAAGGGCACAAGTGTGGATGCAACTAGCTTGTTTGATGTGATAGTGGATCATGTTCTTATTGTCACCATTGCTCTTAGCTTTTGACATTCAAGAATACTATTTTGTATGGAGTGTCAAATTAACTATATTAGATGTCATCTACCTCTTCTCCTAGGTGTGGAAATGCTTCTAGTTGGATTGATTAAAAAAATATTATTCACATAGAGTTGGCCATCTCATTGGGGTAAACCCACAATACTAGTTTACAATTCCATTGAGGAAGGAAAGAAGCATCTTTGATTATTGTATTTTGTGAGTTTTCTCAAGTTCAGGTAGTTCAAGTGAGAGACACCCAACACCCAAGTTCACTCAGAACTCCCCTAGTTCTGTTGGCCCCTACATATGCAGGTTGTCTCCAAACTTTCCAAAATGTAGGTATTTTGCTAAAATAATTGAGGGTTAGTGAAGGTGGAGGAGTTCACTGAGCTAAATTAAATTTTTAATAAAATTTTTTTACCTATTTTCAATAGTTTTATATTTCCACTACTATTGCAACAACAAACTAACCCCAAACCCTAGGTAAACAAAGGCATTGCAAGGTTGATTGAAGAACTCACCACCCTCCACGACCAGTGACTCCTTCTAGGTTGGTTTCCTCTGCTTCAAGTTTTTTTTTTCTTAATGCTTCCACATTTCACATACATGTCTATGTCCTCATGAATATTAAACAAAATGAATCCCTTTCAATGCTTCCACATTTTGCATACATACATCAAAAAATTCACTTGTTATGTGACATCTCTTGTCCTAATACCCAAAATGGAGATTTAGAATAGGGTATCTGATATTTTTGCATCTATTTGAAAGTTTCTAAACCATTTTCAATAAATCCATTTTGTGCATATCTTTCAATCATGGCATTTGATGAGAACATATTTCTTGAGCAGCTATCGGTCAAATAGTTCACTTGCCTTGTCAATGCTTCCACATTTTGATGAGATCATGTTCCTTTTATAAAATTTTCCATGATTCATGCTTAGCTTCATTGCATTGTGTCAATACTTTTGTCCATGATGTCTGCAATATAAGAAACTCACTGTCACTATATATGTTAATAGTATAATACAAAGGAACATGCATACTAGAGGTTAAAAGGAAAAAACCATAGTTTATTTCCAATTACTTATCATGCACAATTTGATACCACTTCACACCATTTCTTCCTTTGAAATTGTCACATTAGACAACCTTAGTGTCTTTGTTGACTGTCAATGTTTGGTATCCAACACTACCCTTTTCCAAAACACATATACTTTGCTCCTTGAGGTGGTGCCACTATGATCTCATCCTCTTTTCACATTATTTCCCACAATAAAAGTATGTGTTAATTGTATCCCTTTGAAGAAATTACCATTCAACACTTTTCTATAGACTATTCCTTAAAGGTTTATCATCTAACCTTATGACTTATGGTTAGGTCACTATGATATGTGAGGTTTTCATTGTCTTTGAAGCTCCTTTGATCACTTGACTATGCATTATCTACATAACCTCTACCTTCTAGATTAATGACTATCATGTTATTCCTTTTGAGATGATAAGTCATTATTCAATGATGCCTTAGCCCTTTTCAAGGAATGATCGTGCTTCTCTTGTAGGACTATCCTTTCAATTAGGTGGCCTTGAATTTTGGAAAGTCTGCTCTATATTCATTTGATTGTCTTTTTACAACTACCTTTTCATAGATCAAGAATGGCATGAATGGTATTTATGAAATGGGCTTCCATTCTTTACTATAGAGTAGCTTTGTGCTTCATGAATCTCATAATAGATGTAATCTTTTGGAAAATTCCTATACTGTAATGACTATCCATTATAATCTTTCCCTAAGCATGTCTTTGATGTTATCATTTAGAAGGTATTTTATTGAAAATACCCTTTGCATGGCTATGACGTATTAACTATCATACCTACCTTTTCCTCAATCAATACTATCATCTAAAAAAACACACACATCATAAAGGATTTATTTATCGGGCTAGTGTGTAAATAATTGTGGTAGTGTTCAAGACAAAAAATTTATGAATCTAAAACAACACACACATTATTGTGTGTTTAAGTTTATGAATCTAATTTAAATAATAATAAATATCATCATGCACACATCCTATAAAGATCATTTACTACCTTATAACTCATACTAAATACTATTATATTTCTAATATGACTTATTATAATAGTGTAATAAGTTTATACAATCATGTATTTAATGTAGAGTAGTTGATTTGGAACACATTCAAGCTTGTCTTCATGACATTAACCAATTTATTTGACTTCTTCAATGCTTAAATCAAGATCATCATGGAATGTTAAAATGTAAAATTTGTGTATTTAGGAAATGAGGTGGCATAGGGAAAGGGATCCAACACATAAATTTATGCCATTTTCAATATGTTTATATTTATTAATCCACTCTCCTCAAATTGAGCCCAAAACTAAATAGGAAATGACATGGTATCTATATTTCACTATTACAGTTTTCTCCCACTTTGAGTTGCATGTGAATCCTAAAATGATCATGCACCTCAAAGTATGTAGCACTCACAAATGTGCATGTAAACTAAATATCCTAACATTGTTTGGGGATACAAAAGGTGGTTCATATAAATTAACGAACCTTGCAAAGTGTCATTATATAGGTATAGCCTTTGGTATGTGCTTTACATGGAACATTGAAAACAAATAAAAATTATATAATGAGTAGATTATGTCTCATAATTGTAGATCAAGTACAAAAATAGGAACCTACTAGAATTGTTTTGGAAATAAGAACAATAAGAAATGAGTCAAGTTAGAATTATTCACATGTTTAGGAAATGATAATGATATTTTTTTTGGTATGGAATCCATGGGATTATATACCACATGTTCATCACAAGGAATTTCAAGTGATATTGCTCTATTTGATCACTAAATGAATCTTTCTAACACCTATGGTCCTACTTGGAAACTCAATCATAAGAAAATTAATAAAAATATAAATACCCTTCTAATGTAGAGTAGGGAGGAAAAATCCTTCATTCAATTCCAATCTCACCAAACTCAACCAATTCTTTTTTATTCATCCATCTTTGACCCATCATTCCCTTCACAAAGTACTAGGTTCCACAAGCTACAAAACATCCAAAAATTGCACATCAGGATTCCAAACTCTTATTGAATCCTCAAACCACATTAAACATCATAGAAATGATTGATTCAAGCCAAAGAAGGTTCCCTCAAACACTAGATTCACACTTTTCCAAATGCTCCCTCATATGAGGTCTATTTGCCTGTAGTAGTCCAAACTAGAAAAAATGGTTACAAATCTCCAAATAGATTGAATCTCCAAAAAAAAAAACATAGATTCAAGGACCCATTTGGGCCTCCTCAAACATATCAAGAAACCAACTATACTTGTTCTGAAAAGTACCCTTCTAAAACTGACTATCCTACAACAACCAAGCCTAATTAGGCCGCATTAATAAAGCAACTTGGTGAAACTACTCTCACAAACCACTAAAACCTTATTCCAAATATTCTTGGATGACAGTTTGGTCAAACAACTCTATTCAAAACCTGTTGTCAAGGTTCAAACCTCATTTTAGGTGCTTTTCTTTGTCTAACCTTGGAGGAGTTCTTGAAAGTATAACTTCTCAAAGCCTTCCTTTCACCCCATATCAACACTTCTATGAATGCATGTATCCACCATTCAGGACTAATTCAAAATTATTTTTACAAACTAGAATCAACATCAAATTAAACCAAAAATCATAAAATGTTCATAGAAACATGTAAACCCTATAACTCTACTGCAATCCTTCTTCAACATTGAAATGTGAAATCCTTTATTTCACCCTATTTTTGAACCAATCCACCAAGGAAACATTAATAAGTTCATTTTTTTTATTTCAACCCTGTGGGAGTTCTGAACAAATTCTTTCTTTCCAAATGACCCATACAAATACAAATATTTACTAAAATTCAATCAAACCAAATAGTGTTCTTCATTTCCTTTAACCAGCTTTAATTCCATAAAAACTTTTTAATAGGGGGCTTGAACAAGGTTGTACAATGGCCTGTAACAGTGCATTACCAATAAAAAACACATAATTTACAATATGAACAAGGGTTTCTTATTGATTTTCTTCATATACAATCCTCCAACCTCTTCCTTGAGGTTCTAAAAATATATATAAACTTAGTACCCTAGAAAAAAAATGTTACAATTGAATTTTTAACTAACCAACCCTTCATATACCTAACTCTTTCAATTTTGCATCTTTTTGCAGCTCTTCATGATAATATTTTTTCAATATTGCAAACTATGACAAAAATGAACTCACATGACTCCAAATACATTTAAATATGGTCTATTATAACCTCATTTGATTCCCAATGACTCAAAACCCCTAAAATAAACCTAAGACAAATTTAAGACCTTTTTTGCAAAGTGAACCAACATGGTGCCCCTGTACCATACACCCAACCCGAAAAAGATTCCAAGTCCCTTTGGAAATTTCATTATTGTATATCATACTTATTCACATCATCTCTTTTTTCTCCAAATTATCCTTCATCAGATGTACCCTTCCAATGAACTAGGTACTGAAAACTTGCACTATCTTTGGCCCTTGTGAATGGTTTAGCATCCAAATGTTGCTCTAACTGTAGAGATCTATCTGATAGATGATCCTTTGATCCTTCCTCACTTGAAAACATCAATGAACTTGTATCAACATTTTGTTTCATCATGAGTCTAGGTTTACCCTTTCTTAAAGCTACAATCACAAGATGAAAATAGTGTTTTCCATCCTCCTTCTCGTCAAATGCATACTTAAACTTATCCATCTTCCTTACCAAATCACTCTTAAGCTTTCCACCTTTGTTTTCCATCTTTTGTATATGATATTTTTACCCCATGGCCTTTGATGTGACAAGAACTGAAAAACCATTACCTTGTTTGGAAAACAATGAAGAAAACACTATTTCAACATACCTTTGAATCCAACCTTGATCCTCTAAGATCAATTCATCCTTGACCTTCTCTAGGTCTATTTTTCACATCATCTCATTACCTTTTCCCTCCAACAGGGAATCATTCTTGAAACTTACTGTCTTCACATTTTCCTTTTTAAGGGTGGTTGCAAACTCCATGCATTCTTCTTCTTCTACCATCATCTCCCTTCATCATCAAAGGTTCCTTCACATCTGATTTGACTTTCTCCTTTTGTCTTCTCCACTGAAGAATCTTTCTAATAGACCATGTAACCTTCCTCTTAATTGATAAGTACCAACTTGACACTTGCTTTGCTAATTGCTCCAACATAACCTTCCATTCCTCTACCATCTTTTCTCTCATCTCTTGTAGTTATTCCATAGCCCGCCTCTACTCCTTTACCTATTGGTCAATTGCTATTTGTTTTTCCTTTTCTCCTTCCTTCATATTTTTTTCCCTTTATTGTTTCCTCTTTCCTACAAAACACAACCTTCATTTTCTAGAGTCTTATAGATCTGATACTAATTGATGCAAATTAGGGAGGAAAAATCCTTCATTCAATTCCAATCTCACCAAACTCAACCAATTCTTGTTTATTCATCCATCTTTGACCCATCATTCCCTTCACAAAGCACTAGGTTCCACAAGCTACAAAACATCCAAAAATTGCACATCAAGGTTCCAAACTCTTACAGAAACCTCAAACCACTTTAAACATCATAGAAATGACTGACTCAAGCCAAAGAAGGTTCTCTCAAACACTGGATTCACACTTTTCCAAATGCTCACTCATATGAGGTCTATTTGCTTGTAGTAGTCCAAACTAGAAAAAATGGGTACAACTCTCCAAATAGATTGAATCTCCAAAAAGAAAACATAGATTCAAGGACCCATTTGGGACTCCTCAAACATATCAATAAACCAAGTATACTTGTTTTGAAAAGTACCCTTCTAAAACTAACTGTCCTGCAGCAACCAAGCCTAATTAGGCCACATTAACAAAGAAACCTAGTGAAACTACTCTCACAAACCACTAAACCTTATTCAAATATTCTTCCAGACCCCAAATGGTCTGAATCAGCAACTTCTTCCAATAGAAACACCCACTAATGCATCAAGGTACAAAACCCTCATTTTAGGCCTTTTCATGCTTGTAACATGGAGGGTTTATTGAAAGTGCAACTTCTAAGCCTTCTTTCACCCTATCAACACTTATAACATTCCAAAATGGACCTAAAAATGCTTAATCCACCATTAAAGGACTAATTGTAAAGACCTTTTTACAAAACTTAGTATCTAACCATCAACTTATGTCAAAAAAATCATAAAATATCACCTAGGGAAGCATCATAAACCCTATTAAACTCTGCCCCCTACTCTCAAATCCTTCTTTAACATTGAAATCTACCTGAAATCCTTCATTTCACCTAGTTTTAGACAAATCCACTAGAGGAAATGATAATAAGTGCATTATTTGAGCCTCAAAACCCCAAAATAGGGTTATAGACCCGTTAACAACAAAAATGACCATAAAACTCATAAATCTTTATAAAATTCAATCAAACAAAATGAAAATTGATGATACTTCATGCGTTTATCAATTCTCATATATTTTAGTCCATAAACAACTTGTGCAGGGCCATACAATGGCCTATAACAATGCATTACTAGTAAAAACACAAAATTTACAATATGAATAGGGGTTTCTTATTGATTTTCTTCATATACAATCCTCCAACCTCTTCCTCAAGGTTCTACAAGCATATATAAACTTATTACCCTAGTAAAAAACTGCTATAACTAAATCTTTAACTAACTAACCCTTCATATACCTAGCTCTTGCAATTTTACATCTTTTTGCAACTCTTTATGACAACATTTTTACAATATTACAAACTATGACAAAAATGAACTCACATGACTCCAAATACATTTAAATATGGTCTATTATGACCTTATTTGATGCTAAATGACACAAAACCCCTAAAATCAATCTAAGACAAACTTAAGACCTTGTTTGCAAAGTGAACCAACATAGTGCCCCTGCACCACCTTCAAATGGTTGTATCATTGGGATTTAAGAAATTGGAGAAGGAAATATATATATTTAAGTAAATTTAATCTAAAGATATTCATGGAAGAAAGAAATCAAGTAACAATAATAGTGAATAAATTGTATAATAAGCACATGCAACATCTAGAATGATAAAACATTGCAAGTGTGTATGGGTTGGAGATGATGCCAAGGATATAAAGCTTCCCCTAACATGTAAAATACAAAATGAGGATGCCCTATAATGGAAAAGAAAAACCATTTAAGTAAGGAAGGAACTAGGTTAGGTATATGTCACCAATGTGGTATCCAAGAGCAAAATCACATAGTGTAGGTAAGATAATAATAAATATCCAAAAAATATAGGTAAGAAATAGATAATTTTGGAGGAAGGTATGATGCCCCATTTATGTAAGGATGTATTCATGAAGTTGCTAAATATAAAGAACAAAAATACATGATTTCCATGAGTTCAATAGATTGGAGAAGCCTACAAATATCATGTTCTTTTGCAACTAAAACTTTTTATTTTCTCTCCTATTAATCTAATGTCCATACATATTATATAGTTGTACACCAAATTTTAAACCTAAATTACTTTGTGATCATCACCACATATATGGACATACCACATATTGTTGTAGATCAAATAAAAACATAAAATTCAAGATCTTAAGTTAAAAAAATGTGATACAATTTGAGGATCTAGTCATAACCATACATACATATACATCTTTAGCACCTCCACATGGTTCACATGGAGCTCACAAAGGGGATTTGAGTTGATAATTTCTTTCAAATTAATCCATCCATTTAAATATAGTGCAATATTTATTTATTACACGTGATAAAAATATCTACAAATTGTATACATAAGTCAATCATTAAAACATACAACAAAGCTATATCAATTACATATCAAATTCTATTGATCATCAAATTATCTAGGTAAGTTTTTAAGAATGTTATTACCTCAAAGAGCAAGTGACTTACTAATTTTCATTTACTTGAAAGTTTATATCAAATATATCTAGTTTCATTTTCTTGAAAGTTTATAAATACCCCAGCTCTATTTGTTATAGCATCAGATGCTCTTCATTATCTTTTGAGGGATAATGCACTAGACCCAAAGGTAAGAGGCATTAGGTTACTTGATGAAAATGAACTCCTTAACCTCCAGTTTGTGGATGACACCTCTATTCTGCTAATCCTTGAAGAGGATAACTTTACAAACCTAATGGGGAAATTGAAAATATTTTTCTTGGCCTCTAGGGAGAAGCTTTCCCCCTCAAAGTCTTGGCTTTTGGGGTGGAAGGGAAGACCCCCTAACTAAGTTAGTAAGTTTGGGCTCCAATGGGGTGGCCCTTAGGAATTGGTAAGGTATCTTGGGATACCTTTTTCTATGGATCCAAATTTAAAAGAGATGTGGCATTGGATTAGAGACAAAATTGAAAGAAAAATCACCAAATGGAACAAGAAATTTTTCTCCCTAGCTGGTCGAATATAGATTTTCCAAAAGATCCTCTCTTCATACAGTGTCTATTTTGTTTTTGTTTGGTTTTTTACTCCTATCAAATCAATGGAATTCAGAAAAGAATAAGGGAATTTCTTTGGTAATATGGGAAAGTGAGGAGAAAGAGACATGTAGTAAAATGGGATTGGTGCACCATTGATAAGTCCAAAGGAGGGTTGGGGCTAAAATATTTAAGGCTATAGGGAATTTCCTTAGCTACAAAGTCGGTGATAGGGGCACTGGAAGGGGAAGAACCCTAGAAAGTTTTAGTCAAACAAAACATGCTCAATGTTGTCCCCAAACATGCAAAATCATGGAGATCTCTACCTCTTAGTGATATACTTAGTAGTGAGGAGGATATGTTACCTAACGGATCAAAGGTTTTTAGAACAATTTGGAAGGCCTAGGATGTGATGAAAAAGAATCTAGATAATCACCACTTTACCAAGGGGGACTATGGGACTATACATGCTCACCAGTCCATTTGGTGGAACCTAAAGCATAAAGGGAAACCCCTGGCTCTAATCCAAGGCTGCTTTGCCTAGGGTTGGGATCATAAAGGAATTAGGTTCTTTAATGATATCCAAAAAATGGAAAACTAAAGGAATGGAATGATCTGAACTCTAAATTCAATATTCCCCTTACTAATTGGAGAACATACACAATTCTTCGGGAGGATTGTAATTGGATAAAACTCCCTTTGGTATCCAAGTTGGATAATGGTCAATTCAAATATTTTCAATGGAAAAATGGCACTAACATAAGGAAATATAAAGTTAAAGAAATGTAAACTATGGTAACATATCATACTAATCTAACTAAACATTTAAACCAAATTTGGAGGCTTTAGTGGAATAGGGATCAATGGTAAAAGATCTTTCAATTTAACTGGTCTAAACAGATTGAAGAAAAAAAATCTTACTTCAGATGGCTTATTATTATACATAAACTTTCATTTAAAAGAAAAAAAGAGGATATTGATGTGTGTAGTATATGTAGAATACTTGAAACAATTAATCACATTTTCTTTGAATGCACATTTGATAAAGAAATATGGAATTTTTTTTGTGACAAATAGGACATATGGGGAAACAATGGACAACCCCTCCCTGAGAAAAAATTGTTTAATCATAATATAAAGATAGGGAAAATTGCTGCTCTATTCTGGTTATTCCTTTCTTCTAATATTCTATGGTTCATCTGGAAATCAAGGAATGAAGATAGTTTTCAAGGCAAGAGGAGGATGCTTACTGAGTCTTTTAGAATACTATTTTACAATATTGCTATGCAGGTATATATCATGGTGGCTCTCTCAAAAGATAAATTTTGGAGTTACTTGGAGAATAGACATGTCAATAGATATCATGGAGGCAAGGTATGGACATATGTGGCTAGAGGGGCACCCAGGTGTAGATCTATTCATGAGAGCTCTTCATGCTTTTTGGAAAGACCTAGCAGAGGGACAAAACAAGAAGGTTGATAAGGTGGGACACACAAGGCGACCTTCCAATGAGGAATTTTCTACTGCAGAGGCACTGGTAGCCTTGAGCGGTGGTCAAGGGGTAGTTTAGAGCACATAGAGGACATAGAAATCCCATGTTTATATCCTTTTTGATCAGTAGTAGCTGTATATATATTTGCACATTGGCTTTATCTATATATTTTTTTTATATGTCTATATGATGTAACTAATAACATTTTGATACAAGCTATTTGATAGATTCCATTTTGATCTCCTTCAGTGTCTAGGATTACACTGATATTTTGTAAAGGGGTAGCTTATGAGGGCCACAGGTGCAGCAGGGCCTTTCTTGTTGTACTGGGGGAAGCTAGATTATTTTGTAAAGAGGGGATCTTTTGGTTGCTACTAGCATGAACTCCCTAAATTTTTGATCTGTATTCTCTACTCTTTCTAAATACAAAAAATATAAATAATTTTTAAACAATCTATTTTGTGCATACCCTACAATCATGGAATTCCATGAGACCCACATGTCTTTGAGATATTTTATTAAATATTTCACTACCTTATCTAGATGCTTTCAAATATTTCTAAAAGTACTTGTCGACCCTTGTGATTTACTCATGGATCATATATTTAAGATCATTTTATATATTTAAATGTATAGTTAGAAGTTTCTACATTTTGGTGAAATGAGTTCATATGAATTTGAATTACATTAAATTTATTAATATTTAAAATTAATTTACTTGTTTCACTTGTTTAGGTACATTTCTAGAAGTTACATTAAGTTTATTGCATGCATGCACTTGAGAACTATTATCTAGATAGAGTTCAATACATTCTAATATATTATGTGCTTGTAAATTTAGTTGTTTTAAATTTAAATTGAACATATACATGTTTCATATTATTTCTATTCTCTAGATCTAGATATTTTAAAGCAAGAAGGTCTCATTGATCCTTTAGGTACAAATCACATGGAAAATGCACCAGTTCCACCTCAGCCTTAGGGACTATTTGCAAGTACTAATAGTGAGATTCACTAAATAATGGTACAAACATAGGCATATATAAGGACACTTGCATGTCCATATTACAAAGACTAGAAAAAAATAGAGATTAACTTGAATCCACTAGTGCATTTTCCCTAATAGAGTAGTTGCTGTTCTTTCCCACATGTGGGAAGTAGGTGGTGATGTACCCTTTTCTCAAATTCAAGAGTTATTGACCAAAGAAATGATCAAAACCCAATGTTTTCCACACTATCAAGATAAACTAAGGTGAGGGCATACTAGGTTACCAAATGTGTGGATCCTACTATGGTTGCTTTGATCTACCCCTGATTTCTTACATGTTTGGTAAATATCCAAATAATAACCAAATTTTGTCATATTTTGTAAAGCAGTTATATGCTAAGGTTCATTTGGGCCTCAATTTCAACTACCTTGAGCTTCCACTATATTTTGGTTATGGGCGTGGTGAGATTTCCAATAGGGACACTTATTGTTGAGTAGGTCGACCAACCTTGGTGTTTAGGGTATTAGTTGGTGATAGGTCTCCTACTCTCACCCCAGCCCTATCCCCCTTAGTAGATCAAGTTTTAATTGATTCCCAAAGGGAAGCAATTGATAGTGTAGGTGATATTGTAGCTACAACCACTAGGATATCTACTGATCATGTGGGTCAGTATTTGATTTCAAGACATATATGATCTAGAAAATTTGTAGCACAATACACCAACACCAATCCTTATACTATGGTTGGCATCCCTACACCCACACAATTGGACATGCTTATAGGAGAGATGACATAGTGTACTTTGTATTGTTTGGCTGAGGGCCTCTTGGAGGAATATTCCTTCATCGTAGTAGACCATCGGATCTCTATAAACTAGGCTAGAGGTCATTTGGGTGTATCTCTTCATTCACATCTAGGATCCCATCATTCTCATCACTCTCGGCCCAACACTAGTGCACATTAGGATACACCTACGGATCATTCAGTTGCTGCACATGCTATTGATCCTTCAGTTGACCTGGAGAGGGTGCAAAATTCTATGGGTTTTGTGGACATGATGATTGGTCTAGATTCATCATTGTCGATGTCATCTCAGCTGGTTATTCCCCTTCACTCATCATTACTGACATGACAAGTGATGTCTTAGATGAATTTAGATCTTGATGTGTCAACGTAGACAACTCATTTGGTTGATTTGGTGGAGCTTACCATTATAGAGGGCTCAAATCTGATGCCACCTGATGTGCAGGTATATGTGTATCTATATGTGTATGTGCATGTGAATGTTCAATTCAATTTTTTTTAAATTATTTAAATTTTAGTTTTAACTATTCATGAGATATATACATATATATATATATATATATATATGGAGATACGTCATGTTACTCCTAGCCTAGCTTCAAATCATGTACATTGGTGTGATTTAGTTGATGATACTTCTTCCAATGGACATGTGAGTTTTAAATTTTTATATTTATATGTGTACATACATGTATATATATCTATAGATACTTAAAAATACATGTACAATATTAAATAAATTTCATTATATATATAGTGTATTTAACAAATTGTGTACAATTTTATCTCTAGGGCTCAACACATCCATCAGAGTAGGATTCTCATTCAGAGGGTCATTTGACTAGGAGTTGACATGATGATTAGGCTGTTGGATCTATGAGTTTATGAACATTGTATGGCCTACATTTGATGATCTCTATTATATTTTCTTAAGATACATACATTTGTTTGAGCTTTAAAATACAATCTAGATGTATGCATATTTGCTTACTTTTATATGTTTATTTTCATGATCTACATGCATGTACCTGTTTGCTTATAATGTTTAAGTTTATGTTCATCTCTCTACATGTGTACATGTTTCTTATGTTTAAATGTTTATGTTGATCTACATGCACATACATGTTTACACTCAAGAGTGTTTATACATTATATCTAGATTTAGAGAACTCATTCTCGTATTTATGATTTATATATGTTAAACATGTTAAATGTACATTAAACACATTATGTGTATACATATTTAGTTCTACACATGTACACACACTATATATACATGAGGAAAAAATTGATCCACACGTGCCTTGACATGATCTAGTGTATGCTACAAATAGAAACTAACCTACCAAATTGTTTCAAGCATTCATTGGATGTTCTACAAAAAAGACCTCAAATACATTGTAAGAAGAGAAATAGAAAGATCCCTTTCTATGTAAATGAATCATATATATATTTATTAAATATTAAACTCATTTAATTGTACAAAATGCCTATATACCTTGAATTTAATTCGACCATCAATATCCACTCTCATAAATTTTCTATCTATATAATCCTAAAGCCACAAGGAAATTAAATATGTAGTTCATTGTGATTGAATCAAAGCATGGGATATGGTTAAAAATTAGATGGATATATAGATACAATTGTGCAATGTAAATTTTCATATCTCCTATTATTTATATACATGCCATAGATGATATCTAGGTAAAGTGGACTTTGGACAAGTTAATTATTTATAATACACCATCCTTAAAAGTGTACCACAAATTTTAAATAGTGTACTTAATCCCTTAAAAAAGTGTCACAAATTTAGTAAGTTTCATATACACAAATAGTCATATTTATTTTCTTTACCGCATTTAATCATTTTTTCATCAATACAAAATCATAATATACCTTGAATTTAATTTGATCAATATATCCACTCTCAAAATTTTTCATAATCCCTAGTATGTACCCCATGAAAGTACTATAAATTTAAAAGTCCTAGATTGTAAAGGTTCTATTTAATTTCTATAAAGTTCATAGTAATCATCTTTTTAGGTCTTTAGTATTTAACCTAGATTTAATATGAGAACTTAATGGGCCAAGCCACACAAATAGTCATATTATTATCTTAACCTCATTTAATTTTCATTGCAAAATGGCAATTTATGTCTTGAATTTAATTCAACCATCAATATCCATGCTATCATAATTTTTTTCATACTCAAGCCCTAATATGTACCCCATCAAAAGCACTACAAGTAAAAGAACTAGATTCTAAAGGTTCTATTTAATTTCTATAAAGGATATTAATCATATTTTCACCTTTAGTACTATTTATTAAACCTAGATAATTTATGAGAACTTATTATATTGAATAGATACAAACTTTTCAATTGTTGTAGCGCACATTATGTATAAAATTAAGCATCATTCAAATAAATTTATAATAGTTTCTATCTATATATGTACCTAAAGCCAAAAGAAAATTCAATATGTAACATCAATGTGATTGTCAATTCATGGGATCTATGGTTAATAATTAGACATTTCCATATATAGATTCAAACTGTGCAATTGATGTAAATTTTCATATCTCCTATTAAGTATGTACATGTATTATCTATTCAATATCTAGGCGAAGTGAACTAGATGGAAACTAATTAAATAGTACAACATCCTTAAAAGGGTGTACCAAAAATTAAATTTAGTACTTCATCCTTTAAAAATGTTTCACAAATTTAGTAAGTTTCATCCTTAAACTCCAAATTAAGGTTAAATGTTTAAATTTAAGTTCATGTACACACTTCAAGTTTCTAAGTTTGGATCTACTAGGAACATAGATAGAAATTAAAAATAACTTATGTACCAATGTATTTCAATCACTAATTTGTGTCCAACCAAATTTAAAATACTTGTCATCAACATATTATAAGAAACTAAAACAATCCAAAGTTCAAAAAAGTTACTATAAGTTCTCACTTGAACATGTATACATGTACAAGTGAACATTAAAATCATGGATATAATCTAACTCAAATATTCTGGTAAAGCATGCTCTTCAATAACATGTAATATTTTTTGATGATCATCACTATCTAGTCTCCATTTATTCCATCCACGTGCATGTGGAACTCCATGAAGATGTAGGGTGGTAGCAATTACTAGGCGACTGACTATATTGATATAACTTGTTCTCAGGTTGATAGTCAATAAAATGAATCCCATGTTGAACAATTTTGACATGTTTGAGATATATCCCTTGCACTACAATAGAACATGCACTGTAAACAACATGAACCCGAGGTAAGACATGTGCATGTAACATTTTCACTCAAGGTTTGTATAATATATTTAATGTTTAAGGTAATGTACATGTATACAGTGTATATATAAATTTAAATTCAAACTCACCTGTGGGAAACAACATTCCATTGCTTGTTTCAAGTTTTGTTAGCTTATTCCTCTCTTCTGTGCAACACAT
This sequence comes from Sequoia sempervirens, assembly GCA_007258455.2. Taxonomy (NCBI): domain Eukaryota; kingdom Viridiplantae; phylum Streptophyta; class Pinopsida; order Cupressales; family Cupressaceae; genus Sequoia; species Sequoia sempervirens. The sequence continues at coordinate 15,365 of VDFB02216667.1, forward strand.
TAAATAATAGCTAGCACCTTCTATGTTTCTAGGCTCTTCTATGACTGCAAAAACATCTCTTATAAACCAAATTTACATGAAAAGTTTCTAAAAAATTAGAATTGTCTGGACTTTAAAGATCACTAAATTTATATAATTTTGAAAGTACACTTGTACCTTTTCTAAACAATCCTAAAATATGGTCATAATCAATTGAATTCAAAATAATTTCTTCAAATCTTTCATCCTCATTTGTCATATGTGTTTGAAATGACTAGTGGCACCAAATTCCATCCACTGACATATCCAAGTTCTTGGTTGTTGCATGCATCAAAGTTTTTCAAAATGCACTTAGTGTAGAAACAAGAGTAATCCCTTGTGTATAATGTCCATCCAGGGTGATGATTTGTACTCATGAAACAGTACAAATATTTTTTTTTCTACTCTCTTACTTCCATCCATCGATCTTCTTTCCACACCTAGATATGTATAAACAAACTTATGCGAACAAACATGTATATATATTATATAAATTATTTAAATTTTGAAATTTTCAAATGTAATTTATACATACCTGATGTAACATCTCTCTGACCCTAGCCTAGGTAAGATAGCATTTTGATTTTGATTTGGTATTCTAACTATTAAATGTTGTTATAATGAGATTAGGCATTGATGAGTATGGGAAAGGTTATCATGATTAGTTATTATTCTAGATTACATGCTTCTATGTTTATATACTATTATCATTTTTTTTGTATGATTATGGAAAGGAAAGGGATGATGTTGTAACACTCATATCTAAGAGGTTTATGATATCATGACCCTCTTCCTAATGACTGATGTTGCTTCAACTATATGATATATGTTATATGCACATGTACTTTGACATGTGATTGGAGTGCTGCAGGTACTGAGTATTGACTCTGCCTAGATCCACAAGCCTGAGTGTACTCGTATTCTTGGATGGTCGTTACTGGAGGTAGTCACAAGCCAAACATCCCCTACCCTATCTCTCTATACCTTGTTAGTGCAGTGTTCCTGTATTGTTGTCTTATCATCTGGTTACCTAATGATAACGTCTAGAGCACCTTTCGGTCACATGTGGTTTATCAGTATGTTTTGTTGAGGTATTTTGTCATGGTTTACGTTAATCTATTAAGTGGCTATATATTTTGGTTTTTCGGTGTTATGAAATGGTTTCATAGATGGTATTTTATAGTGTTTTATTGATTGGAGTTTTTAATGGTTATATCCATGAGGTTTTGGAGAGGAAAGGCTTGGATGGCGTTTCTGGGAGCTTGCTGCGGGCGAGCTAGGGCACCCACGCCCTAGCTCCTTCTGCTCTGTGTTCCTGGCGTCGGTGTGTGGGGGACGAGATTTAGTGTGGTGCGGGTTGAGGCCAGGGGTGGCCATTTCTGCTCTCTTTTTCTCTAAGCGTTGGTTTCTTCAGTTTTGTTTGGTGCTGGCTGTTGGGTGCGTGGCACGGACGCGGGAGTGGATATTTTCCTGCAATTTTCTTCTCCTCTGCTGGCTGGGTGGAGATCTTCTTGCTTCCTTGTGCAGGGTGGTGCTTCTTGAAGTTTATTCTCTTACATGCAATAGCGGTGGGTTGGTTTTGGTTGGGGTTTTTTGGTTGGTGTTTTTGGTGGGGGGTCTCAATGGCAATGAATGTATCGATTGATGAGGTGAAGGGAGACAAGGCTGTGTCGGAGGCTGGTGATGGGGCTTCTCCTGGAGAGGGTCGGACAAAATCGAATACCTTTAAAATGCATAAGGTAAATGGATGCTTGGATAGGACACATGTTCGTCCTGTTTTGGTGATTCAATCAGAGGCGGTTGCGAATGATCTAGATTATTACAGCAAACATGTTTTGATTTGCAAGTTTATGGGGATGAGGGTTTCTCTTTCCTTCTTGGACACTTGGATCCACAAGACATGGTCTCCGGAGGGTGACTTTGATGTTTTGGTGGCTGCAAAAAATTTCTTCCTGGTAGACTTCTCATGCATTTCAGATCGAAATAAGGCATTTGAAGGGGGGCCTTATTTTTATAACCAAGTAGGTCTTTTCATAAAACCATGGCATGCAGGCTTTAATTCGGTAGAAGAGCTGCCTTCTAGGGTCCCAGTTTGGGTCCGCCTTCCTCGACTACCTCTTGAATGTTGGAGAACTGATATTTTACAATCGATTGCCTTATTGTTGGGGAAGCCTATTGGTCCTTCTCAACATACCTTGGATAAGAGAATCTTTTCGTATGCGAGGGTTTGTGTCGAGATTAACCTAAGTCAGCCTCTACCTGATTCTATTGATTTGACTGTTGGCTCTAATTCCTGGACCCAGCCATTAGACTATGAAATGTTGCCTTTTCGGTGCCGGCTATGTCATGAATATGGACATCTGCTGAGGAGATGTCCTCGGGCTTTGAGCACAGGAGGTAAAATTAATGCGGATACCCAATCTAATTCGAGGGTGGAAAAGGGTAAGGATCCAATGTAGGGCTTGGCAGCAGACAAGGAAGGTTTTGTTCCTGTTAAACCTCGCAATCGAGGCTGGGGCCAAAAGAGGCCCTTTCAAGATAGACAGGAAGGGGAAACTTTCAATAGATTTGAGGCTTTGGATGAGTTAGTTCAAGAGGAAGGGTTTACAGCTGATATGCAAATGGTGGATGGCTCTGGTCCTAAGGAGTTGGTTGAGGTACTGCCTTTGGTGGTCCCTGGTGTGGATCAACTTGGTGACCAGGATCCTCAGATGGTGTCTGGCCTAGCTCCTTCTGCTCTAGGTATTGGTGCGGGGGATGGGGCTGTTGGTGATTCTAGTGGCTCCTCTGGTGCTGGGAAGGTCTACTCGGAGGCTCGGGACAACCCTGATTTAGGTAAGCTTAAACCTTCTTCCTCTATTTTGGGTGTGCAGCAAAAACATTTTAAGAAAGGGATTCCTGAGAAATCAGTTAAGGTTGGTCGCAAAAAGGACCAAGAAAAGGTGAAGCTTGCTGGAGAGACATTGGTTGAGGTTGGCTCGGTGAAGACTATTGATGCTCAATTTTCCCAACCCCAGCGATGATAGTTCTTTCTTGGAATGTGAGGGGTATGAATAGCATCCCTCGACAAAAGGCTATTCGAGATTTGATTCACATTCATTCTCCGGATGTGATTTTCTTGCAGGAAACTAAGTTATCAGTGGATAGTATGTTAAGTGTGGCTCCTAGGATTTGGGGTCATGGCCAATGTCAATGTGTGGGTGCTTTGGGTAATTCTGGTGGCACGGATTGTTTCTGGGATCCTCGAAAGGTTAGTCCTCTTTGGTGGATCTCCTGTAAGAGTTCAATTTCTTGTGTTGCTTCTCATTTAGAGTCAGGGGAGAAAGTTATTCTCTCTAATATTTATGCTCCGACTAATTTCCAAGGTAAAGCACAACTGTGGGATCATGTTAGACATGTGAGGTCTGTGGATCCTTACCTACCTTGGATCCTGGCTGGTGATTTTAATGCGATCATTTCCTTAGAAGAGAAGAGAGGAGGTAGTGCTCATTTGGAGCCTTCCTCTAGGCTCTTGCAGGATAATATGGCTCTTTTGAGGTTATTTGATGTCAAACCAACTAATGGAGTCTTCACATGGAATAATAGGAGAACTGGAGATGCTGCTATTTCTGAAAGACTAGATAGATTTTTGGTGTCTAGTTTTTGGATGGGGGATAGGTGGATGATTAGTTCTGAAATATTGGATTGTCGTGGCTCCGACCATTGGCCTATTAAGCTTGTGGTTGCTGTGCCTCAACGATGTGTTAGACAGACTTTCAAGTTCCAACTTATGTGGCTCCGGGATGAGTCTCTTCATGATATGATTTCTGGCTGGTGGGATCTTGGGAAGCCAGCTTATGGCACTGCTATGTATTCATTCTCAAAGAGGTTACAGTACGTCAAATACAAGTTGAAAAGATGGAATAGGCAACATTTTGGTAATTTGTTTCATGAAAAACAAAAGGCTCAGGATAATTTGGACTTAATCACCAGGCAGATTCGTGATCAAGGCCTAACTGAAGAGTTGAGTTTGTCAGAGATTGCTGCAACAAAAGCAGTAGAGGAATGGGAGTTAAGAGAAGAAATTTTTTGGAAACAAAAGTCTCGTATTGAATGGCTTCAGGCTGGTGATAGGAATACTTCTTTTTTCCACAACTCAGTTAAAGACCGGAGGCAAGGTAATGTTATTTCTTCTCTTGTGTTGTCTAATGGGGAAATTTTGTCCTCTTCTGCTTCTATCTCTGCGGAATGCATAAGATATTTCTCTTCGTTATTTTCTGAAGATTCGCCTCCAGCTGAGGAGGCCGAAACAAGGATTTTGAATTGTATCCCGCAGCTAGTGTCTAATGAAATGAATGAATCACTGCTTTCTCCTATTACCTTGTTGGAGCTTGAGAACGTTGTGTTTCATATGAAGAAAGGTAAAGCTCCGGGGCCTGATGGATTCCCTATTGAGTTTTTTCAGGAGTTTTGGGAGGTGGTTAAGTTGGACCTCTTAGAGGTTGTTAAGGAATCTTTCATGAATAAACAAATGTTGAAGTCTTTGAATGCAACTTTTTTAGCTCTCATTCCAAAGAAGGAGGGGGCTAATTCTTTGGATCTTTTTCGGCCTATTGCATTATGTAATGTTGTTTATAAGATTATTACTAAGTTGATTGCTGAAAGGCTGAAACCTTGGCTTGGTGGGTTAATATCTGAGGAGCAGGGGGGCTTTGTTGCTGGCAGACAGATCATGGATGGTGTTGTGATTGCAGCAGAGACCATCCATTCTATGGAATCCTCAAAAGAAAAATCTATGTTTATCAAGTTGGACATGGAAAAAGCATATGATCGCGTTAAATGGAGCTTTCTATTCAAGATTCTTGGAGCTTTTGGCTTTGCTAGTGATTGGATTGATTGGGTTAGGAGTTGTGTTACTTCTTCCTCCTTCTCAGTGCTTCTCAATGGTGAGCCCACTGAGTTGTTTGGTGCTTCTAGAGGCCTTAGACAAGGAGATCCTTTGTCGCCCTACTTATTCATCCTTCTTGCTGAGGGACTGGGAAGGCTTATTCGTGCTCAGGTAGCAAGTGGCTTGATTCAGGGTTGGAATTGGGGAAATGATCTTCCTCCTCAGACTCATCTTCAGTTTGTTGATGATACTGCCTTGATGGGTAGGGCAAGGGTTGAGGAGGCTTTGAACTGGCGCAATGTTTTGGATAGCTACTTGGCGGCCTCTGGGCAGCGTATTAATGAGGGTAAGTCTCTCATTTACTTCTTTCATACTCCTAAGAGTATCCAAAGGAGATTAGCAGGTATTCTTCATTTCCAAATCGGTTCACTTCCTTTTCTCTATCTTGGAATCCCTCTTGCCGTTCGTTCTCTCCCAAAAAGGTTTTGGCAAGAGACCCTTGACAAGTTTCGAAGTTTGGTCAGCCATTGGACTTGTAGGTGGCTTTCCTCGGCTGGAAGAGTGACTCTTCTTAAGTCTGTGATCCAGGCTCTCCCTCTTTATAAGTGCTTTGTTCTTTCTGCTCCTTCAAGTTTTATCCAAGATTTTGAGAGACTGTCTCGTCAATTCCTGTGGTCTGGTAATCTCCTTCATAGAAAGTGGAGCTTGGTGAAATGGGATGTTGTTTGTAGGCCGAAGCATGAAGGGGGTCTTGGTTTACGACGAACTGATTTGAATGGGCAAGCCTTGGCTGCTAAGCTGTATTGGCGTTGGTGTTCTCAACAGCATATGTGGTGGGCTAAAATTCTTACCCTCAAATATTTGGGTGCAGTGGAAAGCATGGAGGTTGTAAGATTCAGTCTGGAGGGGAAAGGTTCTATGATCTGGAGTACCCTCAAACGGGGTGCCAAGCTTGTGAAATAGGGCCTTTTTTGGATTTGTAATGGGGGTCAGGAAGCTCTCTTCTGGCATGACTCTTGGGATGGTCATCCCCCTATTTTGTCTTCTCATCCCCAACTTCAGGACTTGTGCCAGATTTTTGAGGAGGCGGGTTGGTGTCATGTGGCTGACTTCAAATCTCAACATTCCTTGAGTCAGATTACTATATCCAGGTGGAAGGATCCTCAGGATTGGCCTCCTGGTGGGGCTTTGGAGGATCGTCAAATGCTTGCTAAAATTCTGGCAGATCGCACCTGCAACTCTCTTCTTGAGAGGGATGTTCTTGCTTGGGGTCCTGATTTGCGAGGTAAATTTTTGGTTGCCTCTGGTTATCAGGTTTTGGATAAACAGGCCTTTGGGAGCTCTGAGGTTCCTTGGTGGAAGCATGTTTGGAATAAATTTGCTTGGCCTAAGTGTAATTTTTTCTCTTGGCTTGTTGTCCAAGGTAAGTGTCTTACTTGGGACAATCTTTGGAAACGGGGGTTCCAGGGCCCTTCCATGTGTGTTTTGTGTGGTCAGCATGAAGAATGCCTCTCACATCTCTTTTTTCAGTGTTCTTTTGCTAAGAATATCTGGCATCACTGGTGGAATCTCTGGAGTTTACCGTGTTGCCATGTCTATGCCTTGGATGATTTTTGGAGGAGACAGGGATCATCTCCTGCCAAAACCTCTTTTCTGAAAATTGCTTGGAGCATTGGTCCTAGCTTGATTGTTTGGCATCTCTGGTTGGAGCGCAACAGACGGATTTTCTTGGATAAAAAATTAGTATTTGAGCAACTTTGGAGGCGGATTCTTGGGGCTTTGCAGGAGTCTTTATTTGCAAAGTGTGATTTGTCGGTGCCAGTTGATCCTGGGGACTTGGGTGTTGTTAATTCCCTGGGTCTTGTTGTTGGGGATAGGAGAAATTTGGGCAGTGTGCATCATAGATGTGGGTGTGAGAGGGTGGTTCATGATGGCTCCTGGTGTCCACCTGCTCTTGGGGAGCTAAAAATCAATACGGATGGATCTTCTAGGGGTAATCCTAGGCATGCAGGAGTTGGTGGTATTGGTAGAGACAGCTTGGGAGTGGTGGTGTTTTTCTTTTCCATGTATCATGGTTTGCATACCAATAATCTTATGGAGGCTAGTGCTATCCTTATGGCGATTGAGCGGGCAGTTGGCCTTGGGTGGCGGCGGATTGTTTGCGAGTCTGATTCTCAGGTGGTTATTGATATGTTGAATAAGCGGTAGTTGGAGGATATGAATTGGCAGCTTGTTGTGGTTGTCAAGCAGATTATTTCTATGTGCTCTTCTCTGGAGTCCATTTTTTTTCGCCATATTCCGCGGGAGTGGAATAGGGTGGCTGATGGTTTGGCTAGATGGGCGTCGGAGAAGACAGATTCTTGGTATGTGGATGGTTGGGGCAATCTTCCTAATGACATGGCCCCTGATCTTGAGGAGTGGGTTGCGGAGGATATGAGATGCTTCTTGGGTGTGAATTAATTCTTGTTTTGTTGGGCCCCTTATGGCTTCTTTCTTCTGACTTTGTAATGTTGTTCTGATTTAATAAAGTTTTTACCCTCTTTTTATTAAAAAAGCATGCACAATTTTGTAAACACTTTGAATTGTAAGGAAATATGTGCAATGCTTCACAAAAAAAAAATATCCATGAGGTTTTAAATATGTTATTTTAAGTGATTTTTATTGATCATTTGAGACAATGATATATCTTATTTAGTAATTTTAAATGATTTTATTAATCCTTTTTGTGAGCTATTATAGTCTTATTTAAATCTTATTGTGGAGCTTGTGTGTATTTTAATGTTGGATTTAAATTATTATTTTTGTGTGTAATAGAGAATGTTGTATATTTAGTGATTTTATTTAATTGCTTTGAAGAGCTTTAATAGTTTATTTAATTAAATGTTTTAATTCTTTTTTGTTGGGAGAGTTTTTAAAAGGGAATTAGGTTTTTGTTTTGAGAGGGATATTTTTTCTTTTGGAGGAGAAGAAATTCTCTATTTTTGGAAGGAGAAGGAAAACCCCACAAATTGGGTGGAAAAGTTGGGAAGAAATGTGGAGATTTTCTTAAGAAGAAATTTGTGGGCATTTGATTGTTGATTTCAGCATGTCATTTTTTCCTTTCTGTCCTATTTTGGAACCCAGTCGTGCCTTACATATAGAGCGTTCTCTCATTTCAGTTTTGGGGTAGCATTGAGGTATTTTTTTGTGTGGTTTTTGAAACCCTTGAATTTATGGTGATATTGAATGTGATCTAGCTTAGTAATGGTATGCTTTCCATCTCCTTATGGCAGATTTATTCCTCTAATTTATTTGTGTGAATACTGGGAGGTTGGATAATGATTGTGTGAGATTCAATTAGTTGTTCTGTAGTTTTCTTTATGGTAGAATTGATTGTGCATTTTAAGCTTGATTCATTGCCACTAATTGTTCTTAAATAGATCCATTCTCATGTCCTAAACTTTGAAACAATTGAAGCTGGGATGTGTTGTTGGAAAAATAGATTACTGGACACTTTCATTCTCTTTTTTTTTAGTTTTTTCCCAACTTGTGAAAACACATTTTTTATTGCTTCTTATTAACCACCTATTAAAAATGTAAAATAAAGTTGGATTCCATGTAGAAATTCCCATATCTCAACTGGGTCGTTGTCTAATTTTTAATCCGGGCACTTTCATTTTTTATGTTTTTGCTATGCTTGGCTAAAAATACATTTTTTTGAACAATACCTTATTTTTGGTGATAAAATTATAAACCAAAGGTGGAATCCAATTGGAAACATCAAAATATGGACTAGGTCAAGCTCTGATTTTAGATCTGGGCACTTTGATTTTTTATGAATTTTTTATGCCTCTTTCTCTTTCGTTTGAACAACTGGAACCATGTTTTGTGCTACCCTCACTTAGTAGTTTTAATTGTTTTTAAAAGTGGTTTTTTGAGATTATTTAATGAGGTTAATACTAATTATATGTTTGGTTTCTTTTTATTAAGTTAATGATGAATGATCATATGGTATTTGATCTATTTGTTAGTGTATGTGATCGACTGTCTAAATGATTTAGCAGCAATGTTGCTTGGTTGTTTTAAAAGGTTTTAGTGATGGATTTTAGTGGATTTTTCATTGTTTCATATTTTCTATGAGTTCCTCATTTTTTTAAACAAGATGAGCATAGGTCTAGATAATTAGAGTGGTCTTATGGAGTGGCTCCCTATGAGTCGGGGCCGTAAGTGGCTACCAAGGGAACTAGTAGCAAAGTTATAATAAACATATGCTAACTAAATAAAAGAAATGGGGTAAAAATCTAATAAGATAATGAGTCCTCATGCATGGCCTTGAGTGCTTGTAAAGGGTAAGGATGCACTCAAGAAGGCATATCTGTCTATAGGGCATTGATTTATATGTCTGCAGGGCATTGATTTGGGCATGATTGAGTCTCCTCATCCATATGAGAGGTGTACTTGATTCCATGTGGTGCTATCCCTTCATAAATGCATGATGTCACTCCATCCAATCTGCACTCTAGTACCTCATACCTTAGTAGTCATGAGTAGTACCTAACATGTTATTGTATGAGCATCTCCATGTTGTGGCATTGGTCTTATGCATTGCATTTCATGTTGGCTATATATTTCCCTTGTCTTGTTACTTATACTTGGGCCTTGTGACTACCTCTGAGCATGGTGTGGTGATCTATTTTGAGTCCAAATGGTAGGGAGTCATTGCCATCGCCATTGGGGGACCAATGTACATGTTATTGGAGCACTAGTTGGAGATGATCTCTCTTGTACTTATCTTATCTGTTGATGTATCTTATTCATGGCTTATGGGTTCTGGTGTTGGTATCAAACTCCAATGTTGGTATCTTATTCATGGCTTATGACTTATGGGTTTTGGTATTGGTATTGGACTCACTTGTACTATGATGATCATTATGGCCTTTCTTTCAAAAGTTTTCATGCTAAAATAAGGAGCTTTAACTATGTATTTCCTTCATGTAATAGTCTGCAAAAGTTCCAGTACAACGCACCTTTCTATTTGTTGCTCTATATTGCTACTGCTAAAGTTCTAGTGCATCGAAGCTTTCTATATGTGTTCTATGATGTTACAATAGAAAGTTCCAAAGTAGAAAGATCTAGAGCAACGAAGTAGAATGTTCTGGAGCATTGGTGTAGAAATTTTTGGAGTAAAAAGTTCCAAAGCACTGGCATAGAAAGTTTCAGAGCATGAAGTTCCAGAGAAATTTTTTTGGAGCTATCATGTTTGCTCTTGTTCATATTTTCTCTGGAGGGTAGAACAATCCTCTCCTCTTGGTTGTACATTCGGCCATGCTTGGCCATGTATATTGTTGATATAATATATCGACAACTACTTTTTGTGTACTATTCTTTATGCTTTTAAAAAAAAATTATCTTGTCTTCTTTTGGCTCTGTTGGAATTGTTAAAATATGATGATTTTACATGTTGATTTCACTCATAAATTTCTAGATTGGTCCTACCATGTGCATATTTCCGCCATATTCTGCATATATTTATCCCATGGATCCATCGAGTCTACATTTTGCACATTCTTGTTCCTAATTGCGTGAGTTCACTATGGTCTCCCTGACCTATTGAGTATTCTTGTTAAAAGGAGTCTGTGTTTCCTATCGGCAAGACTCCTTTTATATCACAGCGACTAGATTTTACCTACAGGCTGTTCGGCAGGACCTCTTCATGGTCTTGGCGATAGAAGATGTATCAGTAAGAGCCAAGGGTCATCGGGGTAATATTTCACCGAGTACTTCATTTCTTACTGACCTGCAGTAGGAGGAACATATCGGCAAAAGATTTTAGCATCGATGTAATGTCACAGCAAACTTGATGTGTCTTACTAATTAGCTCATGTGGACTTACTTCAGCCAAAGTCATGGTATTCGAGATAGAGTCTTGCCGAGACCTTATTGTCTCACCGATTGGCCACAAAGGGGTGCTCATCTGTGAGATGTTTTCTTCGGGGCAACGTCTTGGAAAACTCAGCTTGTCTTGCCGACTGCCAATAAAGGAATACATACTGAGAGGAGTTTCACTGAACAATACATGTGGTTTCATTTCGGCCAAACAAGGGGTTTTCAGTGTGAAGTCATAGCGAGGTCTTATTGTCTCACCGACCGGTGGTAGGAGGATTCACTTCAGTAAGACTTATGAGCTTCGATGTAAAGTCTTAGTGAGCCCATTGGGTCTTGCCGATGAAGTCTAATGAATGGTTTTCGGCAAGAGGTTGGCATTGTCTTGGCAGCCTAAGGATGAAAGGAGCATATCGGTAGGAGTTAGCGATATCGGTATGAGGTCTCGGTGAGTGACCTTTGGTCTCATCGATATTACACATGAGGACTCTGTCAGTATAAGAATTGTGTTGTCTCAGCGAATAGGTGTGAACTTGGTGCTTTCAGTAAAACAAAACATATTCTGTATAAGGTCTCCTCGATAACAGTAAGTCATGGCAACCCGCATGAGATAGAAGATTACATTTCAGTGAGAGAATTGATTTGTCTTGGTGACACAAGATGGTGGGTGACTTTCGGCAAAACAAAGACTTGTCTACATGATGTTTCCCTAACAGTTGAAGGTTACAACAACATATAAGAGGAAAAAAGGCTTTCGGGGAAACGTAATGAAATCTATATGAGGTTTTCCTGATACTATAAAGTCACGGTGAAAGCAAATAAGAACACGGGCAGACATCGATTTAATTTCCTTTGGCATACTTACTAGGTTGTTTCAGTGACTATTTTAGTGATGATTAATTGGCCCGATTGCAACTATTTGCTGACATTGGAATATGAAACAATGTGCCTGTTTAGATGCTGGTGTATAAATGTTCATTCCTGATTGTGAATAAGGGGATTTTTTTAGATTTTTAGAGTAGATAAGGTAGAGAATATACAGTTGGATAGATTTTTCCAATAAATAGAGATCATGATGTATTTTTTCAAAATGAAGTTTTTAATGTGAATCAATTGATGTTGCAGCTCATTTTCCGATGTCAATTATCTATTAGATTTATCAAAAGTATTACTATGTTGTCTCCAAGATTGATGCTTTCTGGTTGTTTAATTTGGTATAACAAGTTTATATTCAATTTATCAGGGCACATTTACTATTTTTGTGTGGTTAACTAATTGATTCTTTCAAGAAGAGATTAAATCCTTTTGGTTGGTCATAGTAATCAGGGAAATTCATCTAGATTATTAAAGTAGAACTTAGTAGTCACGGTCTTGCATGTTTATACAAGTTATAAACAAAACATATGCCAAAAAATTTGAGTTTCTGTCAAGAAGAAAGTTGCTCATCTAGATTTCATTTGACTCTGCATACCCAATAAGGCACTAGTCTCTGCATTTCACCATTCAGATTCATTTACTTTCTTTACATCTATTAACTGAGCATATTAGGATTTAGTTTTAAGCATTGGTATACAATTCATATCAAATTTGATTTCATTTGTTCACTTCCATCTGCCATTGTGGAAAAATCACTGCAAGAGAGAAGATCATAAGTCAAGTCTACTCAATTCATAAAGGTACACCTGCCTAGGTCTAGTAGCACCTGAAGAGTAGAATGCTCAATTCATTTGACCTTGTGTGTTTCCCTAAAACATCATGAAAGCTTGGCAACCTTTTGTCGTTCAAACCTGCATTTTTGAGAGCTAACCCAGCCCAGCCAGAATTGACTAATAGTGATCCAATTAAGAAGCATGCTGCACAAAACTACAACGGTGTGTGGAAGATGTACTTTGATGGAGCTTGTAGTCAAGAAGGTAATGGAGCAGGGATAGTATTCTTTTCACCTGAGGGTGTTACATTTAAATATTCATTTATGTTAGCATTTGAATGTACAAACAATGTTGTGGAGTATGAATCTTTGTTAACAGGTTTGAATATAGCTGTGAAACACAAAATCAAGTTGCTGACTATTCTAGGGGATTCTGAGTTGGTTGTTTCACAAATTAAGTCCAAGTATGCAACAAAGCACAGAAGATTGAAGCAGTACATAAATGTTGTATGGGATACAATTGAGTTGTTTGATGCCTTCTCAATTGATTGGATAGATAGATCAAAGAACATAATGGCTGATTTCTTAGCAAATGTGGCACTAAAAAGGGATGACATTACATTAGCTAGAGTATCACAAATTGAATTCAAGACAAGGCCTGTTGTGCCTGATAACATAAATAGTTGGTAGGTTTTTAATGATGATGCTAATCTTTTGAAATTCCTCCACTATATAGATCAGTATGAAGCCCAAGAAATTGACTTTAATGCCTTGGTTGAAGAAGTGGATGGGAAGCAAATGGTATTTGGGAAAGAAATCTTACAGCTCAAAACAAACAAGCTTCCTAAAGGCTTAGTGGCATTAGAGAGGGTGTATGATGGAAATGATCGATCTCTTATGAAGAAAACACTAGTTAGAAAGGAATATATTGAAGAGATTAAATTGGGAACTGAAATTGCACCAAGAAAGGTGTACATAGGTAAAAAGATAAGCCCTGCAATTAGAAGAATGCTGATAGAATTGCTGAGAAAGTATAAACATGTATTTACTTGGTCTTATGAAGATCTAAAAGCATACAGGGAATATTTGTTTCAACATGAAATACCATTAAAGTCAGATGCTAAGCCATTTAGGCAAAAGCAAAGACTTATAAATCCAACATTGGAGCCTAAGATGCGGGAATAATTAGCAAAGCTCAGGGGTGGGGGAATCATTAAACCAATTAGACATTCAATGTGGGTCTCAAACTTGGTCCTTGTGAGAAAGAAAAATGGAGATATCAGGCTATGTGTAGATTTCAGAAATCTAAACATAGCATCCCTCAAAGATAATTACCCTCTACCCAATATGGAGGCTATATTGCATAAGGTGACAGGGTGCGAATTGTTGTCTATGATGGATGGATTTTCAGGGTATAATCAGGTTATGGTCAAAGAATCTAAGCAATATAAGACAACATTTACAACTCCTTGGGAAATGTATGTATACATAAGAATGCCATTTGTTCTTACTAATGCAAGGGAAACCTTTCAAAGAGCTATGGATGTGACATTTGTAGATTTTATTAATGTTATCATGGTGGTGTATCAAGATGACCTCACTGCTTACTCAAAGAAGGCTGAAGATCATGTTCATCATCTAGAAAAGGTATTTATAAAATCCCTTGAATATGGTATTAGCTTGAATCCTAAGAAGTGTCATTTTTCAATTACAGAGGGTAAGCTCTTGGGACACATTGTTTCAAAAGAAGGGATAAGGATAGATCCTAAGAGGGTTGAGGCCATTGATAAAATTCCTATCCCTAAAACTGTCAAAGCTATATAGTCATTCTTTGGATAGATTAATTTTGTTAGGAGGTTTGTTTCTAACTTTGCTGAGATCATAAAACCTATATCAAAGATGTTGAAAAAAGGAAAAAAATTAGAATGGACTATAGAGGCTTTGGAAGCTTTTGTATCTATCAAATGGGCCATCAAAGAAGCTCCTATCCTTAAGTCTCCAGATTTTGCAAAGCCTTTCCAGATATTTTCATTTGCCTCAATGCATACTATTGCTACTATTATGTTGCAAAATAATGAGGATGGTCATGAATAGCCTGTCTCCTTCAATAAGTCATTACAGGGGTCTGAATTAAAGTATAATATAATGGAAAAATAGGCATTTGCACTAGTGAAAGCTGTAAAAGCTTTCAGGCCATATCTGGTTGGAGCAAGGGTGGTTGCTTATGTTCCTCATGCAGCTATCAAGGATATTCTGACACATTCTAAAGTAATAGGAAAAAGATGTAAATGGATTAACAAAATTCAAGAGTTTGACATGGAGATACAAATTACTAAGCTGGTAAGAGGTTAGGGCTTGGCTAAATTAATGGCAGAAACAAACATTGAAGCAAACCAAATTTGCAATATAGAGGGAGAGAATGCAATTACAAGCATTGAGCATACTCAATGGTATAAAAATGTCATGCATTATCTTAAGTACATGAAGTGTCTAGAGGGATTGAATGACAACTAGAAAAGAACATTGAAGTTGCAGGCATCTAAGTATGTTTTCATCGATGGAGATTTGTTTTGGAAGAATAGGGATGGTATACTATTGATATGTTTGGATGAATCACAAGCTAGGCATGTCTTAAGTGAAGTGCATGAAGGGGTTTGTGGTGGACATTGCTCAACCAAGACAACTATGCATAAAATTCTTAGGGCAGGTTACTATTGGCCGAAGGTTTTTAATGACTCTTTTACATATGTAAGAAAATGTGAAGCCTGCCAAAAATTCTCTAGAAAACT
>VDFB02216668.1:0-24300 GCA_007258455.2 Sequoia sempervirens
AAAATTTTCCCTCCGTGTCTTGAGCCAACCTTGTAGTTCGTCCAATTGTGAGCGCAATTGGAGTTTGTTTGAGGCCATCCACACAAAGAAGAGGAACAAACTCACTCAAAAATGCCTCAGTGACCTTGTCTATGTGCAATATAATCTTCGATTGTGCAAAAGAAATGCAGAGGAAATATTATATGATGATCCAATTGATTTGGATGAGATAGATCCATATAGTGATTGGACAGGGCGAGGGGAGTAGCCTCCATTGTTTACCAAGTATGAGATTAATGATTTAGAGCGACAGGCAATGGAGGAGGGTGGATTTGCATTCTCATTGGATGACCTTGAGGAGTCATTGCCAGTGCCACCACTAGTAGCTGTAGGAGGATCTACATCTAGGATGGAGGTTGAGGAGCCACAGGCATAGCAGGAGCAGAGTCCTACGATTGCACCCTCTCGTGGTCCCTTATTGAGGTCTAGACATGGGAAGAGGAAGATGTGATTCATGTGAATTTGTAAAAACTGAAATATATTAATGTGTATGTAGTATTTACTTTCAGTTTTACAAAAACAATTTGCTATTTTCATTTTGTTTTAGACTATTATCATATTAGCGCATTGAGCATTCCACATGAGGATGCCATTTTGTATCCAATTTTCTTTCAAATCAATCAAATACAACTTGTTTCTTATATATACTCATTTATTGACTCATTGGATGCATCTTATCTTTGAATTTTGCAAAAAAGAAGCATTTTTAGTGAAGTTTAAGCAATTTTTTAAGTTCTCGAGATTTTTGCCGAGTTTTTACCCATTTTTTTTCAAACCGAGTTTTCCTGGCTTGCCGAGTACTTGCAAACGCCGAGTATTCCAACTATGGTTTGTATGATCTCCATAGTAGGAGAATACTGTTTGCATTAGTTACTATTTACTAGGTTGAAATGAAGGCAAGAGTCAAGTAAAGTTTGTAATGCCCCTTCCTTAGGCAACTCAGATCGAAGCAGTGGTTGGCCTACTACTAGGGTTCCCTAGGTCAACAGTATGGTTAGGGGACCCAATTTGGGGATTGTGAAGCCTTGCTTGGTGCTTTTCGAGCCTTCAGTTGGAGTTCAGAGGATGAATTTAGGAATAATTTGGAAATATTTGTCTCTAATGGAATTGTAAAGGGATGAATAGTAACAAAAAATTAGAAGGATGAATAGTGAAAAATTCACCCCCCTTGTGCCATGATGCCTAGAGACATAACTTGTGGGGTTTAAAAACAACTTAAGTGATCAAAAAGGGGGGCTTATTGAAAAGCCATGCCTAGCTTGAGGAGACAAGTAATTTTTATTAAAATTATTAAAAAGGTATTCATATGGCTAAGTCAAAAAACCCTAAAAAGGGGCGACCTCCTTGAGGGAATAGTAAAAGGTTATAAAATGAAGTTGGAGGCTGCCATTTGACATATCATGAGTTTACATTTTCAGAGCAGCTTGCAGGTTGGAGCTCAAGGAGGGTTTCTACATGCAGATTTGGCCTTCCAGGAACGAAAACTCTTGGGAGAAGGGAGTGTTGGACATAGCCCCAACATTCTAGAAGGTAAAAACATCATAGGAAGGTTTTCTTATCAGTTTGGCAACAAGTATTTGGGAAGGATATTGCAGATCAGTCATTTGGAGGGGCAAAAATTCATATCAGATTGCAAACCGAACATTTTTGAGGGCATTTCTACCATCTTACAGTACTCTTAGAGTCAGCCACACCTCCGTTGGGCATTTGGGTTTCAAACCCTAGGCGCCAAGTGGAATTCTTGAAGATTTGGAGCTGAAAATTCACCTACAGCAGTGGTAAAACTCTTCTCACACCTGGAATCGAATTGTGGTGTCATACTGAGAGCTGGGAGAGTTCAAAATTGCTCTCACATTTTTATATTAGACCTGAGAATTTTACTACAGCCTTGTCATAGTCCATTTCTAGGTCTATGGATGAATGGGTATGTTGCATTTAGCCCGTATCTATGTAATTTCAGCCTTTTAATAATAGAATCGTTGTATAGTTCAGTTATTTTCCATTATCAACATTTGTATATGTCATATTATTCGCATAAACTAGTGAACCCCGGGGATGTGTCCCCCCCCTAAGCCCTAGCGTTCCCGGAACAGGGACATCCCTGAGGTGTGGGGACGGCGTTCCCAAGTTTTAGCGGCACCGCCATTTTTTTCCCTCACCGCCGGAGATGCGGAAACATCCCAGCGCGGAAACATCCCAACATCCCTGAGACGCTGAGGGGATGCCTGGGCGTCCCTCGAGTGTCTTGGGGATGCCCAGGCGTCCCCCACGACGACCACTTAAAAGACATGGTTTTAAAAAATATTTAACACATTTTTTTAATTATATGTTTGGTTCTATTCGAACCCTAAGAGCATGTGGGGCCCATCGACACTCTTCCTTGCCTTCAAAAGGCCCTCCAAGCTTCATTTTTATTCACATTTTCATTTCTAATTGTTTGCTACAGCAAGAAGAAGAAGAGTGAAGAGTTGAAGAAAGAGTGATTGGAGGAGTGAAAAGAGTGATTGCAAGTGAAAGAGGAGTGACAAGGAGCAAGAAGAAGAAGAGGAGGAAAATTCTTCACCATGTTGAAGAGATTTTTCAAGCAAAAGGTAGGGTTTTTAATTGATTTTTTATTTTATTTTCTAATTTTCAATGTTTTTTCATTTCTTGTTGTTTCATTTTCTTATTTCATTTCTTGTTGTTTGATATTTCATTTTCTAAATTAATTTAGATTTTGTTTTACAATTTAAAATTTGTTAAAAAATTTAAAAATATAGAGTTTTAATTTTAATTTTAAGTAGGGCATAGGCAGCTTATGTGTTTATTGATTTTTGTTTCTTCATTTTGTGAAATGTAGTGTCAGAAAATGAGCCCCCAAAGAATCATGAAATGGTGAGGATGAGATGGAAATTCATTCTCATAGTGCAAACCAATCAGAATATGAACTTGACATAAGGATGACTTGTGGGGAGGGTGACATGGGTCAAATCCCGGAAGGAAAACTAGTTCCATAGCTGGTGCACCAATTATAGCAGTGCCCCTCCCAACTTTGGCGAGGAAGTGGGCTAGGGTCACCCATGATCCCAAATCTCCTCTCAAACAGTTTGCAACAAGAATAACAACTAGCGTCATCGGTGGTGGCATGAAATGGAAATGCAACATTTGTGGTGATGATTGGTTTGGGAGCATCACTAGAGTTAATGCACACTTGCTCTTTTGGCCAGGAAAAGGTGTGGGAGCATGCAATTTTTTGAAGGACCCAAATCCATCCTGTCAAGGGTAGTTATATTTCTAGCCTCTTCCAAGTTGTTTTTGAGCAATGCAATGTTCAACATTCATCATTATACAGGGAGATTTCAAATTTGCGGTTATTTGCTGCATTACTAAGGCTGCTTATTTGATGGAAATCCAAATCATTATTTATTGTTTTCAGTTTTGAACAACGGTAAAGATAGATCATTCTGAAAGTGCTAGACATTTGGGAAATTTTAATAAGTGTTTCCAGCTGTAGCAAATGTAAATTCCAGCCAACACAATCTTGTTTTTGGGGAGTAATCAGGTGAGTTTGGACTGCCATAATTTGTTCCAACTTCCACGCATGTGTTAAATTTCTTTCTGGATGGAGAACCCGTTAGCTTCATTAATGAAGGGTACATTGCAAAGGATTGGATCAAAAATTGTGATAGAATATATTAGGAGTTTATTCAGAACAACAGTCTTCCATTTGTTCTCAATTGTTATTCAGAGACACGTGGTTTGGAAATAGTGAATATTTTAACGGATTTCCCAGATTATATTAGAGTGGTGTAGCGAAACTTGGTACTAAAAAAGTACGTGATGGTGAGTTTGCTTACCTCATCTAAAGCATAGTCATTCTTCTGTTTAGGGGAGATAAGGAGGTGTTATTTGCAGGTAATTTGCAACATGGAGCTTCAAATAGAAAAATTTATAAACCTCCTAGATTGATTTGAGATCTTGGAGGGACATGGTTTGTCAGAGTTAGGCTATTGGTTGAGTTGGAAATTGCTTGACGTAAAGCAATTTTGAGGAGGGAGTATTGTAATGTCCCTTTTCTAGGCTAAGTTAGTTGGAGACCATTAGCCTATCTATCTAGTTCTTGTAGGCTAATGTGGTTGGTTTTGAGCTTGGTTTTTAGTGTGTTTTGCAGTGACATTTTCAGTAGCGTTTTAGACATTTGGTTTGAGCTCCACATTTCTTGGAGTTCATGGCTATTTATAGTAAATTATTGTTTCGGCCTCAATCATGTCTCCTCATCTTTAGTGTCACCCCGACATACTCAGTTTTCTTTTTGATGCTTCGTTGTGGGTTCTCTAATTTAAGTGGGCCAATTTAAGTAAATGCTTATAATATAATATTTTGGCTAATGTTTAGTTGAGCATTTATTTAATATTTTAAAGTGACTTTGGAATTGGAGCCAAGTTGAAATTAAATGAAAATTTTAATAAAGTGCAAATTTGTTTGGGTTGGAATTGGGAGACATGAGACTTTAAAATTTAAAGTAATTATTGGGATTTTCAAGAATTGGGTGGGGAGTTATGGGAGGAGGAGTAAAAGTGCCTTTGAGCTCATTTTCGGGTTATATGTGAAATTTTGGAGAAGAATGTTCAGCTGCTAGATTTTTCCAGATCTTCGTGAAGACGCAAAGTTGCATGGGGATTATCATCTTTGAAGTTGAAATATACTTCTTGCGTGATTGCTGATTGTTGGTGCCAAAGTTGGTTTATCAAGGATTTAATGGTAATTATATTTTAGGAGTTTTCAGGGATTTATTTAGTTTGGTTTTATTTATCTTAGCCAAGCAGATCATACCCTCACAGTCAGAGAGGTAGTTTAGGATTGAATGAAAAATTAAATAAAGTTTATTGTTTCTTGAAGTTGTGCTAGCCATATTGGGTCGATTGAATTTTGGAGATTAATTATTTCCATCTTTATAGAAATTGTGCAACTTCCAGACTAAAGTTGTATCTCTAAAGAGTACTGTAGTACCATTTCGTATAGGCATTAATGAAGCAAGGTTATTAATTGAAATTAAATTTGGAGCAAAAGAAAAGTCATTGTACATATTCAGTACCGAGGGAAGGACTTGAGTTTTTTATAATTAGACAAGGCAGTGGTAAAATAGTGTTGTACAATTCCGTACAAGGGATTCGATGCAAGAAGTTAATAAATTAGTAACATTTGACATGGCCTCTAGTTCAACATAGTGTTGCTCAACATAGTTGGTTAACTACAGGGAGTTTATTGAATTAAAAATATCCATTGCCGAAGCTTATGAATGGCGTCATACCAAATTAAGGAAGAATCGCACAGACATGGGCAATTAATGGAGGACTTAAGAAAGGGTCGAGTGTTTATTAAAGTCTACTGCCTCTTCTATTTCTACCAACTGTTTCATTGTTTAGAGGAATAGAAGATTTTAAAAAGGACATTGCTGGTCAAAGTTTTACATGCAAACATTTATATTAATTCTTCTATGTTGTTGAGAGTCGCCGTACGTTTTGGGTGGTGTCGTACGAGTTCAAAAGGTTGTTGTATAGTTTGTAGCTGTTTAAAAAAGTGTCGTACCAATTTTGATGTTGTTGGAAAGAATTACAGCTTAGGAAAATATATATAAATTTCATATACAGTTAATATATATAGTTATTTTGTATGTCTATAACAAATAGTTATTAGTTACTGTGGAGTTTATTGTGAAGTGTTTATTGAATTGTGATCATTTTATGCATAAAAAAGAATTGTCTGAAAACTGTTTGACAAAAATGTTTTACCTATTAAACCTTTGGGAAAGTGCAAACAATTGGTTTGAAAATTGGGGGTAGACATTACACTATGCATTCTATCAATCTTAATGGAGTAGCTCTTGAACTAGTTGTAGATTTTTTTCTAAAATGCTCCATCGATTTCTGAATTTATTTCCCAAGCTGTTTCATGATTCTTGCAATGTACACTTGTGTCAATTGTAGATTTTCAAGCTTTTTAAAGAGGGTTAGCCATGTTTAGAGGAAAAGCTATAGAATTATCGAAGTCATTTTGAGCCACCCTTCTTTAAGTCTATTTTTAGAGCATGGTAAAAATAGGTTTTCTAATTTCAAAGAGAAGAGCATATTTTGAAATTTTATATTTCTAGCTAGAGATATTTATAACCTAATCTATGTTTAGTGGTTTATTTTTGTGTGAGAAGCCCATGATATTTTTAGCATTGGTTATTTATAGCCTAGAGTCAGCCATTTTTAGATCTATTGTCATGCGACAAATTTGAACATTAAGTCAGAGTTTGTAATAAATTCCATCTATAGTTTAGCTGGAGGTTGCATGGTTTTAGTTATAGTATTACATAATATAATTTTGTAATAAAAGTTGCATTTCATATAGTCAATTATTCTTAGACTAGAAGTAGTAGTTATCTTATTTATTTTCATACAATAGTTTTATAAACAATATAAATGTCTTTTTGCACTTAGAGAATGAATGATAATTCTCATACCTGCATATTGTTGGAGTTGTTATTCATTTGGTATTCAATGTTATTGTGATTCAAAGTTTATTATTCTCAATGATATTTATTACGCCTATCTTGCTTTTAAATGTTTATGGAGATGTCTTGTTATGTGTGGTGAGGGTTGAATTACTCAAATGAATTTGCTAGCTTTGTATTGTAGGTGTGCTTGAAGGTGTAGATTGTGGTTGTGTATCGATTCTTGTATTTAATTTACCTCAGGATTCATCTTTAAGTTTTAATCTATCCAGTTTGTGTTGTGGTTGTATTGTTTAGTCTTTGCTTTTAACTAAATAATGCAAGTGTTGAGACTTAGGATCTATTTTCAGTCATGAAAGCAAAAATCCTTTGCTTTTTGTTAAATGAGCATTTTAGTCTTTTATGCTAAGCAAACTCATATAAAAACATATTTATATATTATTTAGTATGAATGTGAACCACCCCAAAAATCATTGTAAAGATTGTAAATTGCAAGTACATATAACCTAGTTTTAGGTTAGTATTTAATTTACAGGGAGCTTCTCCTTCTAGGAGTAGTTCTAGTGCACATCTGTTCTGTTTTTGTGTTAACATTGAAAGGTGTCAATTAAAATGCTAACAACTAGCACCTGCTTTGCCACTGCACTTTAGGGGCCCTTGCTCCCACCTTCTTTGATGCAAGAGATTCTCTAGCTCTCAATCACAACTCTAACATCAAAAGATATATGTAATGTCCCCTTTCTCGAAAGCATATCTTTCCAAAGGATCGCTATTCTTTTTCTGAAAACCCTAAGGCTATTCGGAAGGTAAAATTAGGGTTTCCTTTTTTAAGGATGTCTTTGCTCGGAGTTGGTGGATTCAATGGCGGATTCTTTCTGGGTTTTCAGAGAGCTTCGCAGTGGTATGTTCATTTCGGCATTCTAAGCATTTTCAGGAATTTACTATTTTTAGTAAATTCTATTTCTGGCAGTTTTACAGTTGAGTTCAGCGTGGTTGACTTCCTACTCCAGTTTGGTCAGTTGACTTGCTCATTAATGGCTTCAGGGCGCATTTGGAGAGATAAGTGAGTTATTTAATTAAAAAGGTCACGTTTAATGTTATATTTTAACGTTGACCCCCTTGGCCTAGTCTATTGACTTTATGTTGTTTTGAAAAGTGGTCTTCTTGAGGGTGGCGCCTTCATTGAAGATTATTTTATATTTTATCCAAAGTCAAATCAAGATATAAGGT
The DNA here is from genome assembly GCA_007258455.2 of Sequoia sempervirens. Taxonomy (NCBI): domain Eukaryota; kingdom Viridiplantae; phylum Streptophyta; class Pinopsida; order Cupressales; family Cupressaceae; genus Sequoia; species Sequoia sempervirens. The sequence goes on from VDFB02216668.1 coordinate 7,748, forward strand.
GGACGCATTTATTAAAGTATTGAATTTATTTTAAAAGTGAATATTGAACTTGAAGGAAAAGGACGCCATCTTTGAGGAGATTAGGGTTTTTGACTTTGAGAGGAGTTTAGGGTTTCGAGAAGTCAACCAGAAATTATAAAAGGAAGACTTGGATCATCATTTGGGCATCTTTTATCTACAGGAATGTTATGCTGCCGGATTGGCTTTGGGATTGCTTCGAGGAATGAAGGCCTCCTAGCTCGGGCATCGCTTCTTGCTTGCAATACAGCGACTAGTGGTGATTTAGTCTAGTTTGTGAGTTTGCTTTGAGATTAGTGCATTGTAATCAGCTTGTAGCTTCCTTGTTCCAGTTTTGCATATTAGAGTTTTTCATGAACTTGCATTATTTGCTACAGCAGATTCGTGTTTGTAATCATAAATCAAAAAAGACAAAAAGATTGCATCTGGGTATTAACCCATCCTCATTGTAGGCTTTAGGCGCCATACTTCTCTAGTTTGCAGATTTTTTAGAGCTTGCATTTATTTTCTAGAGCAAATCGCCCTTTCCTAAGGCCGTACCTCTTGCTGGTTGCATTGAGATCCGTGCATAAATAATATAAGGCTGTTTGGTTTGTTTTTTGAGTCTTAGTTTAGGCGCCATCCTTCCTAAGGAGTATTGCATTTTGTTTTAAGTCAATCCGTTGATTCAGATGAGAGTTATGAACATTTGAGTGGTATCATAGACTGCTGTTTACTCATTAAAAGTGCAGATTTGTAACAAAAATCAGGAATTAGTATCTAGATCATTGAGGGTATTATTGTTTGGCATCTCTATCCAAGATCGGGAATGTCCTTTATGATGTAATGCTAACATTTCCAATTCTTGAGCTATTGGCAAGCGAATGATCTCTATTTTGTAAACTGACAGTAGTACTGGCAGTGATTCTCAAGTTGTTCCACTCTATTGTAATGCTTATTTTCATTTGAAGTTATTCTGTAATAGTTACATCTCCGCCCTATGGTAGCTACTTTCCCATTCTGGGTTAGCAAGCACATTCTGGGTGTTGAGTATTTCAGTTTTCAGTAATTCTTTAAGCATAGCATTCTGTAACACTCTGTCATATGGTCGCCCCTCACTCCGTATTGGATTGGGTAGCACATACTTGGCGTCGAGTTCCCTTTTAGCATTTTAGAGTAGAAGATCCTCTGACCATATGCTCGCCATCATCGGCGCCATTCTTGGTTAGAGTTTGGCATAAGCATTTGTTTCAGATCCTCGACCAATGCTCACACCTTGCCCACATCGGGATCTTGGTGTACATTCTGGTTAGAGTTGCTTTTATGCGTTTTGGTTTATCTTCTAACCTTAATGGGTGCATTGATTGTAATTTGCAATTTGAAAAAGCGAAAAAATTGGCTTGGAATATTTCAATATAACACAAAAAAAATTGTTTAAGACAATGCTAAAATCTGCAAGAAGTATTATTGTTCTATCATTCAAAGTTCTCTTGTTTTACATAGAATCAAAGCCAATCTGAAAATACATGGTTGCAGCCATATGGGCTGATGATAAAGCCATTACATAACAGATTTAAAACTGTAATATGACAGAAAAAACATCAAAAACAAGCTGCAAATTCCCTTCCCTCAAATCAACTCCCTGCATTGTGAAACAAGCTCTTCAATCTGCATTTTTTTTAACAATCAACTCTGCTGCTCTTCAATTATGGACGTCATCATCTGTTGCTGCTGCTACACAGCATTAAACCTGCAACAATACTGTATTCTGGACCTCTCCTCCAAGAGCTACGCTTCCTTCCTCTAACCCCCATTGTAGTCAAGAATAATGACTCTAAATTGACATAGTCTTCCCCTCAACATGCATTGCCAGCTCCAAACTTGTAACTCCCCAAAATGCCACACCCCAACCTGGGAAAGCCAACAAAATGCATAAAAATAAAATATTAATGCTCACCTGCATGTTCAAACCACTCCCAGGAAAATAACCAAGAATAGTTGACAACCCAAATTCTCCACTCCTCACAAATAGGGGCCTGTTTTTAAAAAGCTCTGCCAGCACAACATGGGTGCCCAATTTTGCCTGCAATTGATGAGGAATTTTAAATGACCTGCAACAGTTTGTAACTCCCAAGAAAACCCACACCCAAGTTGCCTTTTTGCCAATTCAAACAGTTAAAATGCATTTCAGCACTAACTCCCACTACATCATTTGCAACAAAATTAGTCCAATTATTTAATTCTGATTTTTGGACTAAAATAAACAATTTATTTCATAAAACATTATTCAAACCATGCCACATCAAAAATTTAATTTTTTTTGGTTGATGCAAGATTGCCTGCAAGCATGGATGCTCCTGCACCATTATTTTCACTAGTGAATCAAGCCCAATCATATACCTTACTAATATGGAAAGATGTTTTGTCATTCAATTGCAGATTTCCTTCTCACTATTCCATTTCCAATCTTTCCAAAGAGGGTCTGACCATTGGAATTGCATTTAAAAAAAAATACCTTATAGTGGGAATTTGTGGAATAATGAATGCCAGCAATGCACATTGCATAATCTAAATAGAGCCTAAATATTGAGTCTAGAGCAGATAAACCAGCCTATCAAGACCTTTGGATGTTGTTCCCTTGTTCTTGGTTTATTTTTTCTCTTTTTGTTATGCTGATATTCTGTATGAAAGAACTTTCAGGTCGCTTAGTCTAACGGGCTTTCTACTGGCAACATTGTTGAAGTGCAAATCACAGTTAATCTTCAATACTGGAATATTAATCTTCTAGTTTTTTCCTTGTTTTACTTATTGTTAAAATAAAAAAGTTTTTATAAAATACAAATAAAATTTATAGTTTTATATTTTTTAGGTCTGTAGTAGATGTGTTTTTAGTATTTAAACCTGAAGTTTTCTCCCATTGGCATATCTAAGATATTTAAATTAGGCTTAGCTGGTTTAATTTTTGTCAAATGATTGAACTTAAATTCATCCATCATTTGAGCATAGTCAAAATAAATGCAGAACTGATTTTAGTGGGAACTAAATGAAGTGATTGCTATTCGCTGTTGAAAGTTGTAAAAAGAAACTATACTTTTTACTGGTTCTATCCTTTTTTGCATTTTCAGTGTTAGTATACCTTTCACTAAGATTAATTTATAAACTGATTTACTCTGATCTCCAGGTACGTGGCATCTGTGAACAATTGGTTTCAAGAAAAGAACTTGGTCAATATTGTTATTAACATTTTTTGACGTAATTAATTCTTTCATTTGCTTATTTTTTGATTTGTAAATATCTGAAGATCTAGTTTCTTATCTGGAATTTTGATTAATGGAAATTAACTAAGTTACTGGTTCGGTTTTGGGTTCGGGTTCGGGTTTGAGAACCCGGTTCGCCAGTTCGGGAATTTTTTTTTGTGGGTTTGGGTTCGGTAATACAAAAACATATAAAAATCAGAAATATATACATATTTGCAGCAGTATTTAAGTTCAGAATACACCACCATATTAATAGTCAAATAACATAGCAAAAATACACCACCACTTTATACTCAAAAGTCAAATGTCATGATATAGAATTATAAATTAAAGTTCAAACTTCAAACATAAAAATGTCAAGTGTTTACAATGTCAATCTGAATCATATGGGTCATCAAAAAAAGCAGCATCATTAGCAACATTAGATGCTACATTTTGTGTAGAACCACAAAGAGCATTAGTGGCACTCGCACAAGCACTGCCACTAGCACCGACACTAGCACTGACACTACCACTCTCATGCTCAGTAGTTGCTTCAGGCTGATAGTCATCATCAATATCAAGTGCAGCTAAGTGACTTGTGGAAGCATCCAAGTCAAGCTGCTCTGGCTCAATATCCCACCTCCTGTGTCTCCTTTGTAGGAACTATGTTTGTGTGTAAGGAGGTGCAAGTTTGAATGCACATACACCAAGTCCTCAGCCTTTTTTGAATGTAGCCTATTGCGTTTTATTGAGTGGATGAAGGAGTATGTGCTCCAATTCCTCTCAGAAGAGGATGAACTAGCAACCTATTAAGACCAAATTAAATTAATAAATAGTTAAGAGTTACCAAAATTAACTAAACAAAATTATTAATTAAAATTAAAATTACAAATATAAATTATAAAACTTACTTGGGATAAAACTTTTATTGCAATAGGTTGGAGGTGCATGTATTCTTGCCCATGGAAGTACCACCAACTATGAGCAGCCACCCTACACTTGTCTCGAAGAGCATCCATATTCTGATCAACACTCCCAGAGCATGCAAAAGCCATAAACTCAGCCCTCACTCGATCACGTTGGTCACGATCACTGAAGATTCTACGAATTGCTGCCTTGTACCCTTGGGCCACTTCACCATCCCTATATGGAGCAACTCTTGATGAAGTAGAAAGTATCTCAGGGCTATAATATTTGGGACTCAATGCAAAAGCGAGAAGATGCAAGGGAGTGGTCATTTTGTTCCATCTATCAACCATGATTTCCTGTAGCTCTTTGAAGAATTTTTCTTCAGGATCTTCCTCTTTTGCATTGATGATGGATCTCATCTTCTCAATCATTGAGTCGATACCATCATATACTTTGCCCAAACAAGGTCTATCCAAGTCAGTGTAACGGATCATGCTCAGTATGGGCTCGGTGAAACTGACGAGATACTCAACACGATCCCACCAACCATCATCTAGGATCCTTTGCTTGATCCTATTTGCCCTTTCATTGCTAGATTGCCTCCATACAACCCAATTAGGGCTGATTACCATGGCACATAGTGCCTCACGAACCTTTATAAGTCGTCTCAACACAATTGTGTTGGAGGCAAAATGGGTCTCGGCAACCTGTTTGAAAATCAAAATTAAAATTAAAATATAATTTAAATATACAAAATCAAAATTTAAAAATTAAAATTAAAAGAAAATTCAAAAATTTAAAAATATTGAGAATTAACTTACCTTCAACAACTCCAATTTAGAGAATTGTCTAAATATTCCTTGCGTCATATGGTGGTTGGTGACAAACATTTGGATGTCTTCGCCCTCGGCATACACCTGTTTGATCCATTCAATTTTGGATCCAATTTTTTGTAGCATTAGATTGAGGGAGTGGACAGCACAAGGTGTCCAAAAAATGTGTGGATACTTCTCCTCAACCAATAACCCAGCAGCCCTACAATTTTTGGCATTGTTGGTTACAACTTGCACAACATTTTGATGGCCCACTTCTTCAATAGCTTGGCAAAGGATGTCAGCAATAAATGGACCATCTTTCACTTGTCCTTCACAATCCACTGCTCTCAAAAACATTGCCCCTTTAGGGGACACAACAATAACATTGATCAATGGGCGATTTCTTGCATCTTTCCATCCATCAGAAACTATGGTCACCCCTGTTTCGATCCACGAATCCCTTATGGGCTTCAAAGAGTTTGCTACATGTTTCACCTCTTTCTCCAATAAGGTGCAACGCACCTTCTCAAAACCTGGGCCCTTATACCCCTTTGGAGCCTCATTAATAGATTTCACCATTTTTTGCCAATATGGTGAACGAACAACATTGAATGCCAATCCATTGGCATAGACACATCTTGCTATGTCTTGATCAGCAATCTCTCTTGCCTCATTCTGAAATGAAGCTTCCAACGGTCCCTTAGATCTTTTATTTGAAGAGGGCATGGTTTGCTCTTGAGGGATGTCCATAAATGGATGGCTTTCTGTAGGTGGAAAATAAGGTGGTGGTGTAGGGGGTTTCATGGATCGAGATCCTTTCTTCAAAGGATGGCTTGTTTTACCACCGGTTGTTTTTTGGTCTGCCTTTTCTTGCTCAGCAATATATTTCAACACTATATGTTCTGGAATGCCTGCGTTGTCTTCACCTGGACAATTTTTGATGCCTGTTTCAGGGATCCCGCACAAGTGCCCTTTTACTCGACTATATGAGCTCGAATATTGAACATTGCAATGACTACAAATCCAAACATATCCTCCACCACCTGGAAGTTGCTGAACCATTTTGTCATGTCCCCTTCTAGTTGACATCTTTCCGAGAAGGATTAGCCTATTATGCACCCTCGTAGGTTGATAGATTGGATAGAGGGTCTTGATGGAGCTTGGCTCAGCTTCAGTTGGCAGTTTTGATCAGTTGGCTTTCGTTCGGGCTCATTTGGACACTTCTAGCCTGAGTTGCTATTTTTAGCAGTATCAACACTCAGCGAGGGACCCCTGCTATTTTTAGCAGTATGGATGGATCAGCGTGCAGAATCACTTCATTGTTCATCAGCTTCAGACGGTTCGTGCATCGGGTATATATCGAGAGAGATATTAATATTTAATTGATTTAATTAAATATTAATTGTTGGAGCATTATAATATAAAGTTATAATATTTTATTATAACTTAAGTGATTTGGCTGAAGGGGTCGCCCATCATGAAAGGGGCCAATTTTTAATTATATTTTATAATTAAAAATTTGAGTTGAAACTATTGAAAAAATTAAAAAGAAGAGAAGTCGAATTTTTAATGATTCCCTATTATTAAGGAATTCGCACTTTTCAGAGTATAAGGCATTTTTCATTGGGAATCGAGCCATTATGATTATTGATTAATTGAAAATTGATCAAGTCTTGAGCAGAGCACAGAAGCCAAGGGTTTCAGTCTCGAAACATTGGGGAACGAGCCATCTCCAGTGAGAGCGATTCAGAGGGTGTGAAATATCATCCGATTTATTGCCAGGCAGAGGGATTTCTTCATCCAGAAGGAATTACAGAGCATTCAAAGGTTATTTGCATTCAGAGTTTCACTTAATAATTCATTACAGAGGAGTTATTGCATTTAGGCGCACATTTCAGGGAGATCTGGAGAGTCTTTAAAAAGCCGTACATCTTCATTTATTGCTGATGTCAACCGTACCACCTGTACCAAGCCGTACCATCATTAAAAGGGGCATATTTCCTCGAAGCAAATCGCCTACTTCTGGACCAGTCTGCCACTGCTAGCTTGGGCGCCTATGTTCCTGGCATCATTGTGGATCACCAGACGGAGGGAGAAAGGTGTTTTGATTGCAGCCGTACCAGATCTGGCCTCTTTACAGCTTGCTGCAATTTCCAGGTTTTCAATAAATATCATTGCCTTTTCATTTGCATGTAACTGGATCTTCATTGTAATCATTTCAGAAGATTAAATAATAGTCTGGCATCAGTATTTGCTATAGATTCTGTTATTTCCAGAGTTGTATGATTTTATTAGATTTTTATCCATTCTTTGCAAAATCACCATTTTAATATTTATGCAAAAACCCAAAAAAACTAAAAACTTCAAAATCAAACAAAAAACAGTCAGAAAAGAAATAGGGGAAACAAGGGGTTTCTACACATTTCTACATATTTCCAAAGGGGAGAGGTGGGTTTATTTTGAAACGAGATTGGATTGAGCCTGAGGAGGTACCGGTTGCCATTGTAATACGGAATAGTGAATACCTAAGGCACAACATATTGAAATTTTGGTATTGATTCATTGAATTTGAAACTAAAAGACTTAATTAATTTCAAAAAAATGAAAAAATTGAACATGTGTTATAGACATTTAGAAGAATGAAAAGTAAAACAAAACAATAACTAAAAAACAAAACAAAAGAGTTGAAGTTCACTTGTGAAAAAAAATGTAAAAAAAATAATCAAAAAACTTCAAAAAACCTACCTCTTTTGAAGAAATCTTGCTCTACGATCTTCTTAGCAATGAATAGACACTTGCAAGTGCTTAGGAATAGCACAACAATCAACTTTGAACAATCTACGATCAGCCTTCAAGTCTATTCCAGCTTGTGCAAGCAAAAGAGAAAGTTCAGCAATGGAGGCAAAAAATCCTTTTTTCTCATTCACAAATTGGTAAATGAGTTTCACTTTACCTATTTCATGTTTTTGAGGCAAGTATTAGGGTTAGAAATAATAAAAAAGTCCCTAAAAGTCAAAAACGAGTAAAAAAAGTCTTTAAAAAATGATTTTTTTTGGGGAAAAACGTGCTCGAGCGCGGAATAGAACCCGGGTTCGAACCGGGTTCGAAAATTGTCTGGACCCTCAGTCATGGGTCCGGACCCTGGCCGAACCCACAGTCCAAAATATGGACCCAGGGCGAATTTCTTCGAACCGGACCCAAATTCCGGACCCGGATCAAACCCGAATCAAACCCGGGGCCTTCCTAAGCGAATCCAGTAACATAGGAAATTAATTAATAGGATATGTTATATAGCTTATACTCTTCATTGAATTAGAGGATGGCTGTAAGCGAATTGCATCTTTTGATTTTCAGCTTATATGGTTTGAGAAAAGATCTTATTGCATTACCATTTTCCTAAAATTTTATTGACTGTCATTATTATTAATAATTTTAAAAATGATATTTATATCTAGGTATTGGAAAACATAAAGAGAACATGTGACCTTAATGGAGTTGAATGCAAGGTATTTTATAATTTTATATTGTACATCTCCTATTCTTTTCTTTGAAAATCTTGGTTTAGCAAGCATTTAACATTCTGTTGTCTGTATTTGTCCATTAAGTGTTTTTATATTAACTAGTTTTTTGGACTGATTTCCAATGGCTTTTGGATCCTAGATTATGGGTCTAACTTGGGGTGAGTGGGATCTAACATATTTTGATTTGTGCCCTCAAATAGTTTTGGGTGCTGATGTCCTCTATGAAAATAGAAGTAAGTTTTTGTTAACTATTTTTTGATATACTTGTTGAATGTGGAGTTTTTATCTTCTTTACATTCTCAAAAAATAATTCATTGTTTCTTTTTGTTAATATCCCTGAAGGTTTTGATGATCTACTCGCAACGGTGAAATTTCTTCTGCAAAATGATCCAAATGCTGTGTTTGTGACTTCATATCAAAGACGTAGGTATGTTGTGGCAATTGTGTTAACTTTTTCCTATCATATATTCTTCTCTTGAATTAAGCAATAAATATGAGCTATAAATTATTTTAGCACAATTTTTTTGAACTGATAATTGATTACTAGAAAAAGCAGGTTCAAACAGCCCAACTAAAGGCAGCCAGAACAAAAAGATAAACAATCCAATAAAAACGATTTACAAGATAAAACTGAGCATACAAGATCTCAAAAAGTGCCGTGTCTTGAGTCTAAACAGCAACTTTAGCACAATTCTATAAATGATTCTTAAGTATTCAACGCTGCCACTTCTATACTTTTTGCATGGTTCTATGGAGTTTCAGAATTGGGGGATGGAGGGGATAGGTGTTGGGGATGGGAGGACCAAGGACCTAAATTTGGGGATGACGTGGGGTGGCAGTGCACATAATAATATAATAATAAATATTTTAATATAATTAATAATAAGTTTTAATGTATAATATATAATATTTATTTCTATATACATTAATAATAAAATTTAAATATATTAATATTTATAATATAGTAAATCTTAATATATATTACCATGCTTTGGGAATTACATACAATGAGACTACCTCTTAGAAAACTACCTAAACCAAAAGGCCATGCATGTAGGAGTCTCTAATGCCATGCATGCTATTCAATGAGCATGCAAAGTGTCCCAAATGCATGCATGCATGAAGAAAAACAATGCATGCATGAGAAAACAATGCTTGTATGCAAAAAAGCACATGTGCATGAAAAACAATACATGTGTGAGAAACCAATTCTTAAATGCAATCAAGCACACATGCATGAAAAACAATACATGCATGCAAAAAAGACAATACATGCATGAGAAAGTAGTGCTTTTATGTAAAAAACACATGCATGCATGCAAAAATTTATGCATGTAAAAAGCAATTGCCTTGGTTTGATCTTTTTCAAATGCCAAAAGGCCATCCTTTCGAATTAGCAGATGACTAAGAAAAAATAGTTTTGCACCCCCACCTGCTGTCATGGATGGAAATAGTAAGAGGATCTATATTAAGATAGTTTCTATCTTCATTGTTAATGATCTTTAGAGGATTGAGGTTTTTCCCTTCAGAAAAATCATTACTCCCATGCAAGAAGGAATAAAAGCACTCTTGAAGGCTAAGATTGGCTAATCAATTGGCAGCCTTATTATATTCCCTCATAACATGCTTTATTCAGATGACTTCAAAAAAATTGTTTAGTGTTTTGGCCTCCTCTATATATGTGCAGATCTGCCAGGGAGAGATTTTTCCATTTTGTAGTATTAGTATTATTATATTATATAATTATGTTATTATAATTAAAAATTAAAATGTAACATATTATTATATAATATAATATATTTATTTATTAAGTAATAAATTAATAATAATATTAATTATTAATAGATATATTATTATATTATATAAAATAATAAATATATCTCTCGGGGGTCTTCACTTTAAATATGATATAATAATGTTATTTTTTGATAAAGTTTAAGAAAAAAAATTATGATAAAGATGGAGGAAATCCCAATATTACAAGTGACATGTGAAAAAAGCTAAACGTGTTGAGAAGAAGGTAACTACCTTCTTAAACAACTACCTAAAACAATAGGCCGGAAAAGAAGCAAGGGTTCATGTGGCACAAGCAGATGAAGAAAGTGCAGCTTCACCAAAGCACAAAGAAGAATCAAAGGATGGAGAATCCTTAATGATGAAAAGAGTGTTGTTAAAAATAGAAAAGGAGAAAGAAGAACCAGTGCAAAGGAGGAATTCGTTTAGAACTAGATGTAAGTCTAAAGGAAAATATTGCAGCTTCATTATAGTTAGTGACAACATTGACAACCTAGTGTCAAAGGAGATGGTGGAGAAGTTGAAGTTGAAAAGGATGAAGCATCCTAGTCCCTACAAAGTTTCTTGGTTGCAAAGGGGACATCAATTATTGGTAAGTGAACATTGTTTATTAAATTTTCATATTGGTAGTTATAAAGATTAAATATTGTGTGATGTTATGCCAATGGATGCATGCTATATTCTGTTGGGCAGTGCTTAGTAGTATGATAGAGAAGCCTTTCATGATGGCAAAAAAAATTGTTATAAAGTAAATAAGAATGGGAAAGAGTATGTCTTGAATCCCACGAAAGATAGGGATGAGGAGGTAGAAAATAATCCTAGAGTTTGTTTGGTGATTGGGAAACAATTCTTGAAGGATTTGACGAAGGAGACGGTATGTATTTCTTTCATTCCTAAGCTTGCAAAGCTTAGGAAACAGGAGAAAAATGAAGGATTTCCAAAGGAAATTCAAGAAATTTTGAATGACTATTCAAAAATATTGGAGTTACCAGATGGGTTGCCACCCACGAGGAGTATAAGTCATTGTATGGACTTAATAATTGGTGCGAGTTTTCCAAATAAAACACCATATAGAATAACCCCAAAGGAGAATGATGAGATAAACAAACAAGTGCAAGAGTTGTTGGATAAGGGTCTAATAAGAGAAATTTTAAGCTCGTGTATTGTACCAACAGTGTTGACACCAAAGGAATGAGAATGGCGAATGTGTGCAGATTCCATGGCTATAAATAAGAAAACTATAAAGTATATATTTCCATTACCTTGGATGGATGACATGATGGATTGTTTGAGTGGAGCCAAGTAATTCACCAAAATAGATTTGAAGAGTGGATACCATCAAATAAGGATTAGAGAAGGAGATGAATGGAAGACGACTTTCGAGACAAATGATGGTTTGTATGAGTGGTTGGTAATGCCATTTTGATTGACAGATGCTCCTAGTACCTTCATGAGGTTGATGAATGGAGTATTGAAACCATTCTTTGGTAAGTTTGTCATAGTATATCTAGATGATCTTTTGAGTTTTTGTAAGACAAAGGAAGAACATTTGCTGCATGTTAGCGTAGCTTTGCAAAGGTTAAAGTGGGAGAAGTATGCTTGAGGCCAAAAGTTTTCATGGCGTAGTGTGAAGAACCCTGCTAGTTCTACTTCAACCCCAAACTGCTAAATCTGATATGTTTGTGTTTTTGCTTGTTTTTGAGTGTTTTGATTTTTTTGGTAGTTTTTGCATAAAAAGATAAAGTGCGATTTTGAAAAGAAATACTTCTAAAATCTTTAAATAAATACAGGAAGTACAAACTGAAGCAGATAGACTCCCAAATTGATAGCATATAGATTTATTATTCTTTCTTGATGCTTACAATGCTGAAACCCTAGCATGCAGACAAAAAAGGCAAAGCAGATTATAATAATTAAAAACCTGATTTTTTTTATTTGCAGCCGCCCCCAAAAGGATGAAGGTTTAGTACGGCCAGCCTCAGATGACATTTTTCTTGCCTTGAAATGTGTGCAAACTGATTAAAAATGCAAGGCGTCCCATTTGGTGTAGGCAGAGACCCAAAAAGCAAGGAGTCCAACCCTACAGAAGAAGTACGGCCTCAAGGCTGAATAGTACGGCCTAAAGCCAGCAAGAATAAATCCGTACCACCTTGGAACTGATGCCAGATGTAAATCAACTAGCCGCTCAAGGAAAAACACTGCCTCTGGATAATTATTAATCAACCCTTGATGACAACTTCTCACTATGCTTTGTAATAACTTCTGGATGAAGCTATTTCACTGACAGGCAATAAATCGGCTGATATTTCACAGCCTCTGAACTGCAGACACTGAAGATGGCTCGTTCTCCAATGCAGAAGAAAACAATAAACCCTAGGCTTTGTTCTCTAGAAGAGGAATTTTGGAAATCAATATAATAAAAATTCATAATGAAGATTTCACAAGTGAAAACCTTATATTCTTTCAAGAGGGTTGACTTCTCTCAAAAAACACCATTTAAATAAAAGTTGAATTTCACTTTTAATAATTCCATAGTTTGGGCGCCCAAAATATTTATAATTAATAATTGAACTTGGCCCCCTTTTCATGATGGTTGACCCCTTCCATAAAGTCACTTAAGTTATAATATTTAATTATATTATAACTTTATAATATAAGCTTCAATTTAATTAATGTTTATTTTGACAAATAAATATTAATATCTCTCTCAATATAAGTCCAATCGACAAACCGTCTAAAGCCGGATGATAAGTGACTGATTTTGCATATGACTAGACCATACTGCTAAAAATAGCAGGGGTGCTCCGCTGAGTGTCTCCACTTACTAAAAATAGTAAGTCAAGCAAATGATGTCCAAACGACTCCGAACGAAAGCCAAACTGAGTGATTCTGATAACTGAAGCCAAGCCATGCTTCAACAAGACCCTCTATCCACACAATTAGCCTACGAGGGTCACATAATAGGCTAATCTCAAGAACTGAGAGATGTCAACTGGAAGGGGACATTACAGTCCGCCCCTCCTGAAATTGCTTGTCCTCAAGCAATCTCAACTCAGGATGCTGCAAAATCTCCTCACTCTCCCACATAGCATCCTCCACTGGTAAATCTCTCCACTTCACCAAATATTCCCTGATAGTCCTCCTGCGTAGTTGTCTCTCTCTGTATTCCAGGATCGACTCAGGTACTAAAATCAACTTTCCTTCATCATCTAAGGGGGGTAATACTGCTAAAGGTACCACACGATGTCCTAACGCCTTCTTGAGACATGACACATGAAAAACATTGTGGACCTTACTATCCGCTGGAAGCTCTAGCTCATAAGCCACCTCTCCAACACGCCTGACAATCCTGAAAGGACCATAATATCGCAGCTTGAGCTTCTCAGATCCACTCTTCCTGAGAGTAGACTGTCTGTAGGGCTGCAGCATGAGATATACCATGTCTCCCACCTCAAAAGATCTCTCTGTCCTCTTCTGATTTACATACTGCTTCTGCTGATTCTGTGCGTTAGCAATATTCTCCTTAAGAGCCCTCATAATGTCCTGATTCTCCTGCAATAAGTCTCTAGCACTAGGCACTCTATTGTCACTCAGTAGCAAATCAAGAAAACTAGGCACCTCATAACCATACAACACCACGAAGGGGGACATCTGAATGGTCATGTGAAAGGTGGTATTGTAACAATACTCACATAAGTATATCCACTTGACCCACGCCTTTTGCTGCCCTGCAATGTAATTCCTGAGGTAGCCTTCCACCCATTTGTTCACTATCTCCGTCTGACCATCAGTCTGCAGGTGGTAACTGGTGCTCGGTGTAAGCTCGGTCCCACAAAGTCTGAACACCTCCTGCCAAAAGTGACTCAGGAACCGACTATCCCTGTCGCTAACTATGCTCCGAGGCAACCCATGTAATCTGAAAACGTCACGGAAAAATACCTCTGCTACTTGTGTGGCTGTGTAGGTGGTGGTGATCGGAAAGAAGTGGGCATACTTTGTCAGCCGATCCATAACTACATATATGCAATCCTGTCCTTGGGCTTTGGGCAAGCCCGTAATAAAATCCATCGACAGGCATTCCCACTTCCTGTCAGGAATCGGAAGTGGTTGCAACAACCCTGCCGGATACGTGTTCTCCTACTTGTTCTGTTGAGAAATAGGGCCCTCACGCACATACTGAAGAACATCTGCCTTAAAACCCTTCCATGTAAATCTCTCCCGTACCTGTCTGTATGTCTTAAAGTACTCGGGATGCCCTACTGTAGGTACATCATGGAAAGCTCGCAGAATGGTGTTCTTCACCTCTGACCCTGGGATCAAGAAAATCTTGTTCTTGTAAATGATCAATTCATTTACAAGCGTGTACCTGGTGTCCACAATAGATCCCTCAGCAAGACCAGATGCCCATGTATCCTTAGCATACTCTGCCACAATCAAGTGCCTCTAGTCCTCTGCAATTTGTATCATAGAACTTAGATGAGGCCGACGTGAAAGAGCGTCAGCAACCACATTCTGTGTACCTTTGATATAGGTGATATCAAAGTCATATGCTTGTAACTTACCCACTTCTGCTGACGGTCATTCAAATCTCGCTGCCCTAGGAAATGCCTCAAGCTATTATGATCAGTTTTAATACAAAGTTTATTGCCCACTAGATATTGCCTGAATTTGGCCAAGGCATGCATTATATGGCTTGGCATTTCCTTATCATATATCTTGTAAACCCTCTATATGATTATACGGTTTTCTGCTCTCTTAAACAATTGGGTGCTTGTCTTATAACCACGGCTCAATGCCCTCGCAGAAGCAACACACTAAAGCTCAAAAGCCGTAAAATCGTAGAGTGCCAACTTAGCGGACATGTAGTCATAGCTCTTGAACCTCACAAAACACTCCACACGTGCCTCGAGTCAATTGAATGCACCTTTTCAACAAATCCGTCATAGGTCTTTGCAGCCAAGGCGTCGAATATCCACTTACAAATCTCGATAAGAGCCACATAACCCAAGGAATCCTCGCAGCTATGTAAGGTTCGCTAGAGTAGGCCAATCTACAATAGCATGGATCTTCTCAAGATCCATCTGCACTCCCTCTACACTGATAATATGGCCTAAGTATAACAAATTAGTCATCCCTAAATCGCATTTGGATTCCTTGGAATACAAGGAATCCCTCTCCAAAATGTTGAGTATTTTATCCAAATGAGCCAAGTGCTCCTACCATGTCTTGCTGTAGACCAAAATATCATCGAAGAAGACAAGTACATATCTCCTCAAATGTGAGTGGAAGACCCTGTTCATGGTGGACTGGAATGTCGTTGGAGTGTTGGTTAGCCCAAATGGCATAACCACAAACTCAAAGTGTCCACAATGACAGCGAAAAGCGGTCTTCTCAACATCCTACTCACAAACTCTAATCTGATGATATCCCGATCTCAAGTCTATCTTCGAGAAGTAACAGGCACCATGGAGCTCATCAATAAGCTCATCTATACGGGGTATGGGATATCTGTTCTTAATAGTCCTCTTATTCAGGACTGTAATCTATGCACATACGAAGAGTACCATCTTTCTTCTTCACTAGAACAACTGAAGAAGCAAATGGTGATTTACTTGGTTGAATGTGACCCATAGCAAGCAGCTCCTTGATAGTCTTCTCTATCTCATCCTTAAGCCGCTTTGGATTCTTGTAAGGAGTAATCACGACGGGCTTAGCGCCCTCCTCAAGCTCTATGATGTGCTCAATACCCCTGTCTGGAGGTCTCCCTGGTGGAATGTCATTGAAAACCTTCCCATGCTTAACTCTCAACTGTTGAATGTCAGGATGATACTCGGTCTTATGCTGTCCCTCCTATGTAGGTGTCAAAGTGCACTCGGCAGCCCACTCAACCATGTCATGACACATAAGTCTCTCCATTCGTCGAAAGGAAATAGTCCTGACGTTACTGTCATGGATGGCCTTCAGTATATGAGTCTTCCCATCCACCTCGAACCTGATCTCCATGTCTTTGAGACGAAGTGTAACTTTCTCAAGAGAATGAAGCCACTTCATGCCCAAAACTAAATCAATATCACCCATATTCACTACATAATACAACCTTGAATTCATAATATTAATTATTCAAGTGCAAAGGGAGATCCTTAATCATACGGTCACATCTGAGAGTGTAACCATCAGCCACCTTAACCCGAATGCCCTCAAACTCCTCGGTTATGAGCCCACGCTTCTCCACAAATCTGGCATTGATGAAATTACGGGTGGCACCTGTGTCTAAAAGG
>VDFB02216671.1:8414-19784 GCA_007258455.2 Sequoia sempervirens
TCGAATGTGGCTTATACTATTTTCAAGTTCTTTTAGTAGTTCATTTTCATCATTTAAATTTTTTCTTTATTAGCTACAGACGGTGTCTTGAAAGTTCCTTCATTGATTTCCTTGACAAGTTTTTAGTGTAACTTAGCAATGGAATTATTTATTTCATTAAGATCTTCATTCGCTTCTTCAACAATTAGTTTCAGTCTCCTTCGTCGGTTTTCTTGTTCCTTAAGTCTAAGTGATCTTCGTACTCTTTCCTCAGGTGTTTCTTGCCCGCTTGGTACTTGGCTTTTGTCCTTATTGGGTTGTGTGGGCATTAATTGTTGGTCTTACGATCTTTAGTTGCTGGGAGTACGCCTTTGACTAGTGTCGCGTTCCTCCTCCTATTTGCTTCTTTCCTCTTACAATTGTAGTATTTGTTGTCTTCAGCATTCTTGGTCACTCTCTGCCCAAAGATCTTGCAGTATAATGTAATGATGTGCCAGCAACCTTGATAGTTGGTTGAGGAGATGGTCAACCTCTGGGTTGACATGTAGTCTGTCCCAGATGATCGACTGAGGGATCTCTCGCCTGAGAGCCTCCCTCCGTATGTGATCTCTCAACGAGATATCCCACAAGTTGACGAGGTCTTGTGTCAATGCATCTTCTCTTTCCTCGCTTTGCTTGTAATTGGTTTTTCAATCTGACCGATCATGATGCCATTCTCCGCCGGGTGATTTTCCTGGTTCACTTAGCAACGTATGCTAAATGTTTACTCATAGGAATAGATTCAACGTACTACGAGAGTAAACGGAAATGAACTCACAGAACATAGAACATATACAAAACATTCATGAACACATATTGCACAAAATAACAGTACTTCATTTATTAATGCAATGGAACCAAGTACAATCATCCGTACTAGAACATAACATCAGAATATCAATGTACTGTAGCATAATCTCATAACAACCATAATCATAATGTCTTGATTACAATGAACCAAGTACATATAGTCTCTGGCGGTGGTTGAGAAACCAACCGTTGCAACTCTCGGCTACAACTAATCTCATTAGTTGGGGACTTAACTTCCCAAAACATTGTAACAAAAAGTATATGAAATATTTGGTGCTAGTTATGGTTTTATTTACTTACAAAAACTTTGCCGACTAATTACATTCTCAGCCATCTACAACCAATGCATTGCTACAGAGTTACTTTCATCCATCTAACACCAATTCTCAAGACTGGAAGATGTTTATTTGGCTTTCTGTTTATAATGTTGGATTACGTCTGCACTAGCATGTTAGTCTCAAATCTTATTGTTTGAATGTAACCAGGGATATAAAAATTATGTTCCTGTCTTGATGGTGGAAGGCATTACTGGTTTAGTAGAATTGGCAATGTGTGTAGTAAGATACTATATGCCTAAATTTTTATGTTGATACAATTAATTCATACTTAGTTTCCTCTTCAAACTATAGAAAAACTGATCAATTATCATCAAACTGTTTGAGAACATCCCATATCATATACTTACAAGCATGCAATATTGCACTTCAAGTTGCCCTTAGGTTGTGTGTAGAGGCTGGAATTCTCCCATCTTGGCTTATTAATTTGTAGTTGCATAATGAAGAAATTAGATACCAACCATTCCTGATAACACCTCTATTGACCCGATGTGTGGCTGATCCAAGCAGCAATCTTCCAATGTCTTCCAGTCAGGAATCACAGTATTTTTTCTTTTTTTTCTAGGGATAAGGCTCTTTGGCTTTAATACTAGCCAACAAAACTTGTCTTTAGGAGGACCCCTTTAGTATTATGGAAGTCATGACGAGGGGAATGGGATTTGTTCTCTTAGGACCAACAAAACCATGATGCTAGCATAGGGTGCCTGTTCTCTTAGAGCCAACAAAGCCACAACTTTGGCACTAGGTCCTCGTAGAAGAACCTAATGACTAATGAGTTATGTGAACCTGAGCAACTTGGGGTTCAAATTTTTTTTTACTTTCTCCCACAATTTGAACAGGTCGGACCAACAAATTCATTTTCCAACACCTATACTTGCTCTAAGTAATGGTAAGAAATTTCCGTGCAAGATGATCATAGGAACAAACTGTGTACCTTCATCATATGAAAACCTTCTAGGTCTTTTCTCAAGAGAAAACTAAGAAGGATTAAGTTTTCATTCCCACAAAGACATTGTAGGATCTTTGCAACACCTTGAAAGAGAAAAAACATATAAATTGGGACCTCTTTCAGGAGATAAGGCAATTCATCCATTGGTTTGTAGCTTTTGAGTTCGTGAAGGCCACTTTGCTACAGGCATTGAAGAGGTATGGAACATGTTGAACTCTCATCCTAGGATGTTCCAAAATTGCTTGATGTGGTTGTGAGTTCTTTTCCAATACCTACCCCATGGATTCCATTAGTTTCAACAAAGAGGATGATGATAGGGTAAAAGTACCCATTGTCAAAGATATAAAATCCTTGCAAATTTCTTGGCCCTTGGATGCACCCATTAACCACAGGCATTGAATTTCATCCTCCAGGTTCCTTCTTTTCATACCTTACATTTTAAATGCACCTAGTTAGATTTGTTTCATAGCTATATACTCTAGATGAATTTTGTCTTATCTAGGTTTAGATTAACTTCTACTAGATTATAACTTAGCCTTACTATAAGTAGCCTTGGTATCAACTTTACTTTATGATACGAGGCTTAACCTTGATTTCATTTCAAATGTTCTATTCAATGGCAATGCTGTTTTCCATATTTAAATAAAAAAAGAGTTGTTCTAGCCACTTAGCCATGACATTGATTAAGTACTCCATCCTACTAGTTTTGGTGTACCCATTTTAGGCTTTGAATGACACCAAAACTAATGGTCTTGTATGTATTCTTAATTATGAACTTGTAAAATTATTGTACTGGATGGAAGTGTAGTGCTCATCTAGTGCCACTAGTCAAGTATGCTAAAACATGATCTACAAACTCTTGTCCAATTTTTTTGATGCATGAGATTTAAACACAAGTTGATGGGAGATCAATTAATTGAATTTATGGCGGAAAACATACAATTGACTATTGCCACTAAGATTTCGATCCAATTGAATTGTGTGTTATGAATGACACCTCAACATTATTTTTCCTCAATGTTGGTGACAAAAGAGATTGTTTTATTAGAATCTTGGGAGTTGTGTTTGTAAACATAAATGGTTTCCAAATTATGGAATTGTAAAAAGTGTTAGGTCATATGTAATAATATCCTAGACATTTGGTGCAATAGTGCTCTTGTGCATTAATTACTTTAGTAAAATTTTCATCTTATCACTAAAAGAAAATGCTAAGTTGCTGTTATTGCTACGTATCTTGGTTCGGGTTTGTGGATCCGTTTCGTGGATTCAACAAATTTTTTTTGGGGCTGGGTTTGTTAGTACAAAAACCCGTGTTACCAGATTTGTTGGCTTAGCCGCTAGATCTCGATCTAGTTCGTACTAGATGCATGATTCGGTTCAGGTGCAACTAGGATCCGTATTCTATTATAATGCGAATGGGTATTTCCTTCCCCGATCTGTAGGTAAAGACTAAGTTGTTGAAACCACCTTCTGATCCTATCCAGATAGGCAGGAAACGAAATCCAGGGCAGGAACACACACAACCGGTTGATCTATCCTTCCTCACTCACACGAGATTATTATATATTTATATATTATTATTATTTATTTATTAATATATCATATTATACATTTATATATTATATTATAATATTAAATATTATACAATATATTATTATATAAATATAATATAATTTATTATTATATAATAATATAATATAGTATAAAATATAATATATAAATATACAATATAATATATTTTATTATATATTATTATATTATATATTTAGTTTTACATGTTTATTGTACAGATGAACCCAACCCCAAATTTTGTTTAGCCGAATCCTTGAATCCAAACCAAGATCCGTACTAGAACCGGCATTTTAGACAAAAACCATGTAAAAATTATATATAAATACAAGAATTAAGTTTAGAATACCACATAGCATAATATAATCAACAAAACAACCATAAACTCTAATGTCATTTAAAACATAAATGATAAATGTTGTAAAATATCCATTATTCAAACTTCAAGTTCAACAATCAATTTTCAGTGTCATAAGGATTTTCTAAAATCATCAATCATTGACATTAGATGATGTAAGAACATTTGTAGAATCACAAAAAGTGCCACTGCCATTTGCACTAAAAGTCTACTCACTTTTCAAACTCAAGAGTAAGATGTTGGCAAGTGGAAGCATCTAAGTCAATTTTCTCTAGCTCCATATCCTACAAGCTTCACCAAAAGGTAGAAAATTAAAAAAGAAGAAATATGGAAGTTTGCCTAAGGTTCCTCCATATCCTGCCTAACCCCGGGTTCTTCCCAAACGAACTCAACCCTATTCAACAGATCCAAACAAATCCACAACGAATCTAACTAACCTGGATCCCGAACCTGATCCGGCCTGCAGGAGGATGCAGTAACAAAGAGAAAATGGTTCAGGCTTTAGGTAAATACTAATCAATGAGAACACATCTGATCCAATCTGACCCTGTCATTGAACATAAAGCTTCTCTCTTTGGATCAGATTATATGGTTGTACAAATTGAGTTATATCTTTTCATGTGATTATCATTTTTGTTCATTGCTGTAGGAATGATCAAGTTCAAAAAGAGAATAGGTACCTGCCCAAAGAGTAATTGTTGTTGAAGGTTTCAGTTTATAATGTTGCTGCATCAAACATTGGAATTACAAGTACAAGGTCTAGTCAAAGAAATGATTAACTATTGTTCAAGCAGCAAAGATAAAGACAAATAGGACTTCAAAGTTTCAAACTGAAATCATATCATTACTGCCGAAAACAAAGAGTTGGTGGAACCAATAGAGTGTAGTTTAGAAGGTATATAGGAGAGTCATATAGTCTCTGGTAGCTTATTTTGGAGAGGGATATAGTCTGCAGTAGCTTCCAGGAGAAGAATGTCTCTGGTAATCTCCAGAAGAAAAAGTATTGTCTAATCCTGATGATGGATCGTGTAGTATAATACCAAATGTCAATTTTATTAATAACAGAACAAAGTTTAATCCTGAAAAAATTATTCAAAAACTATTATGGACTGTAGAAACATCATATTTTTAGAATGTCTTTAGTCATTTTGTCTCTGGGAAAAGATTATTTTTTAACTGCCTGGAGGAATGTGATGCATGCAGTTCCAGTAAGCCTTGGTTTGATTAGTTTTTTGTTTCAGAGGAAACTGAAATGCTCAGAGTTGTCAGATATAATCAGACAATTATTGGGGGTTTGTGGGTGAAGGGTGACTATGAGTATTTTGTGTATTTTTATTGAGCTGGAGTGGTGAAAAAAATGCATGTTTAATTTGTTCTATCTTTTGACTAGTTGTCAAATAAAAATTAAATTAAGAGTTTGATAACTTATTGTGAAAGTAGGTTTTGTAGCTGCAATTATGGCTACAAAAAAGCACTTAAACAGTCTTTATATTCATGACAATATAAAACATAACATGCCTCTCCCTTTGGTGATTAATGTGTCTAATTCTTCTATGTAATTCTACAAAAATCCAACTTGTTTCCGTTATAGATTTTGTGGCTGCTAACATCAATGCTAAGATAAGTGTCAAGAAGAGGTCATAGGGGGAACCAAATTCCACTTGTTTAAACATTTGTATTCAGATCTAAGCATAGATGAGATTTGCTCTTTACTGGCTGTGGAAACTTTATAGATTTCATTGTCTTCTTAATTTTTCTCCTAACTTTTAACATTTGACCTTTTAATTTTGCAGCTGGCATGATCCCTTATGCTGGAAACATGGAAAGCATTGCATTGACAGGAAGCACGTCACAGGGGCTTGCAGATATAACTGTAGATAAGTCCGTTGAATTCTCTTACCAGGAACTTGCCGAAGCTACAAATGGTTTTAGCATTGCCAATAAGATTGGTGAAGGTGGTTTTGGTGCTGTTTACTATGCGGAACTTCGAGGAGAGGTTTGATTATCAGCATTCTGGTTGCTTTAATGTCACATTTTCTATGACAATTTTTGTTTGTAGAACTTTGAGCGACATGATAATGCTCAAAGTTTCAAACTGAAATTAGCCATGCTAAAATTATGTCATTTTTTTCTTAGTTAAATACCTAAAGAGAAAATATAGGTATGCAATCCTTTGAACTATATTAAATTCTACATTGAACTATTTTGAAAACTTATTTTTCCAATGGTCCCTCTTTGGAGAGGATGTGAACAAGAATACCTAGAAGTACCAAGCCAGAATCCTAGAAATGATATTTGAATAAGGAACCCATATGAGATGAGACAGGATGGAAGGTCAAGTATAGGGGATCAAGGGAGTAAGGAAGCATCCCAGATTAAGACATTATAAGCCAGCCTGAAGTTGGTAACGCAGGAAGTTTATTATTTAAATGAATAGGAAAATTATAGAGTTTTCGCGGACTGCCAAAATGAAGCTCTAATGAGCACAGCTTGAAAAATTAGAAGTCCGTGAGTTCAGTTTTGGACTTATGCAATCTCCATACTACAAGTTACCAAGTTCAAATGAAGCTGGTACAAGTTTTCTCAACCTTGAACATTTCAGGCAGACCGTTTGTGTCCAACCTAGTCAGAAAGTAAAAAAAAGAACTTAATAACATGCCAGAAAACACAAAAATGTATAAAATAAACTTGAGAAACTCCTTGGATTGCTGTTAACTGTCATGCTAAGTTACGGGTTTGGGTATGAGTATGGGATTTGGGCACATGGGTTCATCATTTTATTTGGATGTTGGTTATGGTACAAAAAAGTAAAAATTAAATATACAGTAGTTGCAGAAGTTTTTAATTTTTTTTTTGATATGTTCCAATTAATCACTGCTTGGCCTTGTTGCCGACTTTTTCCCCAAAACTCTCAAATTTTTCAATTAATCAGCCAACCCAGCTTTTGTGATTTAATCACCATTAATGCCCAATCAAATCACAATGTTTTTCAGAATCTTGAGTTTTAAATTGTGATTTTTGTATATAAAACCTGCATTTTGGTTGATCCTGCTCATCTTTACATCATTGTTTTCAATTTTTCAAGAGTGATTTTGGCAATTTTTTGTACATCCTAACCCCAACCCTAACCTAGCCTCATTTTTTCCTGATTAATTGATTTATTAATTTTGATTATGGAGTGATTCCCAAGAAATATTTTTGCTAACATAATATAGACAAAATAAATTTAACCATAATATCAATGAAAATTAAAAAATAACAAAATACTATTGATATCAAATGGGTGACCAAAAGGTAAATGGGATTTGACAGTACATTAGTACACAATAGAATATTCTAGGAAGAGAAAATCCTCGAGACACCCAAAAAGGGGAAGGAACAAAAACAAAAACACAATACAGCTGTGGACCACTAACACCTGGTCAAGAAACCAATACAAATAGCCAAGTAGGGGAAACAAGATTCTCAAAGAGCATAAATTGAGTATGGGAGAGAGAGGGGACAAGTCTCATTGAATATCTCTGTTTGGGCCTGAAATGGAGGAGTCATGTGTCTTTATTGATCAGTTGAGAGGAATGATGCAAGATCTGATAGTACTCTTCATAGTCATAGCCACTTGAATAAATTATCATATTTATCTTAATTGAGAGCATCCCAGTCAGCAATTGGTTTATTAGAATCTGATGCAGTAGGACTAGCAGCAGTTTAGTCACGTTTCTTATTATGCCTTCTATTGTTTTATTATTTATCTTTGTTTTTTTTATTATGACTTTTGTACTTGGGTGAGCTCAATTTTTTAAATATGTTCTTGCTATGATAGTTGGGCACCTAGAATGATAGAACAACTTGGGAGGCAACTAGGAAGTACCCAGAACAGTTCCAGAACTGTACTGGTATGGTTAAGGGACCCTCTAGAAAAGTACCTGGTAATGTAGCAAGTTTCATGTCTCTGTGGAAAGAGTAGATGCCCGCATTGCATAACTGTTTGATGATATTTCCAACTATGTATCCACTCTCAGAATTGAAGCAATGAACTTCTTTCTGTTTACCTCTACACTTCTGAAACAAACACTTTGGTGATGATAAAATGACTTGAGTTTCCTTTGGAAAATTATGTAAGTATCGGCTGAAAACAATACAGGTTCAATCCAAAACTAACCACCAAGATTGGTAATTAAAAAACCTATCTTCAATCCTGGAAGTTCAAAAGGTGCCTCTTTGCAATGATGGTGGTATCTTGTTCTGTTGAAGCTTGTTGTAGCTGGTGTAAGAAGTTGGCATTTAAAGACTGTTTAGTGCCAACAATTTAGTCAAGTTTGGTATCACCAAACCCAACATCAAACTGAGCTAAGTGGATGAGGAATTCACAAAATACTAAATACAGATTGAAAATTCCATGAAGGGTGCAGTGTCAGCTAGAATGATAACAACATGAAGTATTTTGTGGAAAGTACCATACTATGCTAAAAATCCTAAAGTATTGTCAGATCGGGTAACACTAAAGGTTAATACCAAAGATGGATTTGGTGTCAAACCAAATTGTTCCAAAAGTGAACTGGAACATTGAGAAAGGTAGTTGAAACATCTGTTGCATGGTGCATATCTAGACTGCCTATTTGAAAATCAATGGCAATTATTCTTTATACTGAAACAGTTGCAACTTAGATAATTAGTGGGGGTGCTTAAGAGTTCCTGACTGAAATTTCAAAGCACAATACAATTCCATGAAATTAAAACTACCAGCAACTAGAAAAACTAATGTCACCCTTTAGGGATCCAAACAACCCCCGGCCAAGCCCAACGCACTGCAGCCCTATAAAGACAATCATTTTCGTTTTAAGAGCAACCAGCAACTACTTTTCGTGAAACATACCTTTGCTCTGGATTTCTTTGCTTTACTCTAGTCTGTTTGTTGCTTTGGTGCAGCGGTGAGACTTCCACCATCAAATTTCACGCCAATTAAGTTTAAATTTACCGAATTGAGGTGATGAAAGAAAATTGATGTTGGTCTTATTGAGGAGTAGCAGGATCGTGGCTCAGTCATAAAGGTTTCCAGGAAGGATGCTTGTCTTTGACATTAGTTGGGTAGTTGCACTTTTGATTCAGCACCTCATAGCCTAAAAAGTAAAAGGAAATGGAAATATAGTATTAGGGGAAGGGAAGGACATATAGACAGAATCAGCAGGACTAAATAAAAGTTCAGTGAAGGATTAGATTTTCATTGAAGAATGGAAGTACCTAGACGTGGAGAAAAAAAATTAGACAGGGTGGAAAAACCACGAGAGTAAATATTAAAACCACTAGAGTCTATAAATATCTGAGGTAAAAATTTCTACAATGGAGTCTATAAATAAGTTTTTTCTTCTCTGTAGATTCTTCAGAGTTGGCATATGACAATTCTAGTGGTTTTAATATTTACTCTCGTGGTTTTTCCACCCTGTCTAATTTTTTTTCTCCACGTCTAGGTACTTCCATTCTTCAATGAAAATCTAATCCTTCACTGAACTTTTATTTAGTCCTGCTGATTCTGTCTATATGTCCTTCCCTTCCCCTAATACTATATTTCCATTTCCTTTTACTTTTTAGGCTATGAGGTGCTGAATCAAAAGTGCAACTACCCAACTAATGTCAAAGACAAGCATCCTTCCACCAAGAGTATTGCCCAGAAGGCCTTTTGTATTTGGTACAGTCCTCTGCTTTATGCCCTCCCGAAAAACAAGACCAGCATCAATTTTTTTCTTTCTTCATAATTCAGTAGTTGGTTCCACATTACATTATCAATTTTCAGCCCAATTTTCTGGTAGACCATTGCTTCAAGTCCATTTCCACACAAGGATCCTCATTGTGGTTGCTCTGGGCAGTATGCCTATGGGCTTTTGGTGACATTGTTATATATACTTTCCTCAGAGTCTCCAATATTTTTTCAATGTAGAATGCATCCAAAAATGTGGAGGTGGATTTGGCTTTGCCCATATTGGCATTATTATCTTAAAAATTCTTTGTATATGGATTGAAACTTGGAAACCATGACTTTGGGAACAAAGAGGAATCCCCCCAAAACCATTGCCCATTTTCTAAAATCATATTTCTATTTGCCAATGAATCACATACCACGACAAAAAATGCATGTGCACTAGGATAGATTACAACTGGAGTTTCAACAAAGCTTGCCATGTTTGTGTTATCATTTTAATTTTTTGGTGCAACACAAAATGGAATAGATGTGTGGCAGAAACACTCTTTGAATTAGAAGGAGAATTTCTCTATAAATAAAACTAACCTAATTTGCAAAATATATGCTTGCTATTTACAATCTTTACAATATTTTCTAGAGTTTTTCACAATTATGCTCAATAAAACTAAATGTGTATCTTTCTGGATTCAACTAAGGAAAAAAACTGACATGTACTTCAACTTAAGGTAAAAGACTTTTATGCTTTTTGATTGAAATAACTCTACAACTAGACACCTACAATGTTCAACTAAAAGCAGAGGCTGAATAGTGCAAGAACACATAAAGATTGAATTGATTTAATGTAATGTCCTTGGCAGGACAGCTAGCTCAAATCCACCAAATTTAAAAATAATTCAAATCCTATCTTTTTTTGATCACCAAGTTCCCGTTGTGGGCAATGTGAGAACATACAGAGACTAGAATGATGATAATAAATATAACCAACAACTTATTGGCGACTAACTGATCAAATTACAATCAAATTCAAATTTATAGAAACGATCAATACCAAAATAACAGATAATGATATGCAAATTCTGATTATGCCAAATTGACAATTAACAAGTTGAAATATGTTAATGTCAAAATGAATAACTATATCATCCAATTCTGAATCCATGCCGAATTGGCAGATAATGTATGTGTTGTACCCAAACCAAATTTTTTGCCTCCGTCACATTGGTTTAAAATAGTCTTTAACCTTGCTAAATGGATGTAAAATACAGTTTTTGGGCAATATCAAGCATGGAGTTTTGTTAATGTTTTGTCAGTCAAAGGCAGTATTCATTGATCAGAGCCTGAATCAGAGGCTCAGGGAGGAGCATTTCACGGTGGAGGAACATTTCACGACAACACTAATACTTTTAATAGTCATTTCAGTGGTTAAAATGATGATTTCAATTGTCAATTTTTGAAGATTTCTCAAGGAAAAGCAGAATTGCGCCCCTGTAGCCCAGGGGCGACCTTCTTTTTGAAGGCCTAAATTTTGTGATAAATGCTCAAGCATACAGTCAATCTCTTCAGAATTGGTCTGCCTATCCGATGAGCTATCCAGCGAGGCTTTCCGAGACTCGTAACTCCAGTAACTGACGACATA
>VDFB02216673.1:0-27637 GCA_007258455.2 Sequoia sempervirens
GAGGGCAAGAAAAACAAAGATCACGTTAAGAAACCCGATGGCTCCTCTGGACTCTTGTCGTCCCAATCGGAGTTGGCCAAATCAAACAAAGATGGGTTGGAAAAGTACTTCTCTCCCTCCGAATCCGAAGCAAACTCGGGACCGGATGACGAGCTTGACATAATTGATGAGAGGAGCATCTCTCAATCGGCAATCTCGCACCTGGGTATGGGTAAATTCGGCAAGCAAAGGAAAGCTCGCGGCAGAAAATCGTCCAAGCAGATCCCGGGGGAGGGAAGAGGCCCTTTGCCAAAAACTACTGATATTAAAATTTCTGAAAATTACCCGAGGAGGTTGAGCTCCCTTAGGAACCAATGAAGATCTCTTCACGGAATGTAGGGGGCCTAAAAGGCCCACACAGCCAAAACACTTTGTCAGTCAACTTCAAAAATAGCCTTAAGCGACATAATGCATACACCCAAGAAATAAATTATCCCATTTGGGAGAAAAATTAGCGCTACTTAAAGATTCATGAGGCCAGGTAAGAGCATTCTTCCAGGACTCGACCGGAGCGTCTGGTGGTCTCGAGGTCCTCTGGAAAGAGTCTGCAATATCGGCTAAAATGCTCTGCTCTACCTCAAACTGGCTTGCTATCGACATCTTTAGCCTGAGGCTCAACGGACATTTCACCCTCATCAACATTTACGGCCCCACGGGCTCAAAGGAGAAAGCGCGGGTCTGGTCAGAGGTTTTGTGTTTCATCAGCGGGCTTGCAGGAGCAAATTTGGTTGTGGGAGGAGACTTCAACGCAGTTCTTGATCTGTCTGAAAAATGCGGTGGGTTAAGGACCGTAACTCCGGCAATGGTTGATTTCAGGAATTTTGTCGCCAACTCTAAGTTGGAAGATTGCCATACCTCAAACGGAGTCTATACCTGGACCAATAGGAGAAAGGATTTCACGGAGATCGCGGAGCGTTTGGATAGGTTTTTGATTTCGGGTGAATGGCGTAATCTGTGCCCCTCCATTGAGGCCCGCATCTTGCCAATCTCAGTCTCAGATCACTTCCCGATCGAACTAAGCCTTGAACATGGCTTGGACCTCCCTAGATCTCCTTTCAGATTCTTGAACATGTGGTGGCGAGATGATAAACTTCATAATCTGGTGAAAGAGTGGTGGAAAGAGCACCGAGTGGGTGGATCAGACAGCTTCAAGCTCGTCAAAAAGCTGCAATATTTAAAGTCCAAGCTCAAAATCTGGAACAAGGAAACATTTCAGAACATTTTCATAGAAAAGGCAATAGTTGAACTCGAACTGCAAGCCCTAAACGAATTCGTCATCACGAACGGCATGAGTAATTCAGAATACATAAAAGAGATGACGCTGAAGGCAGAATTATCCAAATTATTAAAAAGGGAAGAAACGTACTGGCATGAAAAATCTAGAGAAGTTTGGCTCAACGAAGGCGACTCCAATACCAAATTCTTTCACGCCTCAGTGCTGGCGAGACGCGTGGCTAACAAAATCAAGACAGTATACTCAAGCGATGGTTCCTTGAAGAGCGGCACCCAAGAGGTGGGAAGGGAGGCCGAGGTTTTTTTCAGGAAATTGCTCGGTGAGGATCCTGGTCCAACCGGGGAGGGGGAAGTGCTGGAGGCTATCGACAAAAGGGTGGACGAAGCTGATAATCAGATGTTAACAGAGCCAATTTCGAAAGAGGAAGTCAAGGTAGCACTATTCAGATGTTAACAGAGCCAATTTCGAAAGAGGAAGTCAAGGTAGCACTATTCTAGTTGCATCCCGACAAGGCTCCGAGGCCGGATGGTTTCCCTGCCAGTTTCTTTCAGAGGTGTTGGGACTTTCTAGGGTCTGACTTGTGGAGAATGTTGGAAGATTTCAGGAAAGCGGGGAGGTTTGTAAAAGATATCAACAACTCGGTTATAGTGCTAATTCCCAAGAAATCAGAATGTAGGTCATTTAGCGATTATAGGCCAATTTCGCTGTGCAATACCGTCTACAAGTTAATAGCGAAAGTTCTGGCAAACAGACTCAAGAAGATCTTAGGCAAGGTCATCGGTCCCGAATAGAATGGGTTCATCCCTGGAAGGGAAATATCTGATAGCATCCTTTTAATTAGTGAGGCAGTGCACTCGATAAAATTGGGCAAAGCACCGGGAATGGTCATAAAACTTGACGTTTGCAAAGCGTATGACAAGGTGTCCTGGGATTTCTTGATAAATGTAATGCAACGCATGGGGTTCAATAGTCACTGGTGCTCCCTCATCAAACATTGCATCTCATCGGTGAGGTTTTCGGTTTTGGTGAACGGGGAGCTCAATGGTTTCTTTGGGGCTACAAATGGGCTAAGGCAAGGGGACCCCATCTCCCCTTATCTTTTCGTGATAATGGCCGAGGCTCTGAGCTGTGCCATCAAAAAGAGACGGCAAATGCAATTATGGAGGGTGGTTGCGGCCGCCCCGAATGTGGATCGCATCACTCACACCCAATTCGCCGATGACACAACCCTTTTTGGTGAAGCAAATCTGAGGGAGGCCAAAACTATCAAAGAAAATCTGGTGACATATGAATCTCAATCCGGGCAAAAAATGAATAAAGAAAAGTCGCGGATCTTTTTCTTCAACACAAAGGCGCAAGTCTAGAAGGATATAGCTGCGTGTCTCGGCTTTAGTATTGACAAATTACCGGCCAGATTTCTTGGGGTACAAATATTTGATGGGGATTGCAAAACAAAACACTGGACTGAAGTTTTAAACAAATGCAAATCAAAGGCTCTATTGTGGAAGAACAATTGGTTATCCCTGGCAGGCAGGCTGACCATGATAAAATCAGTGCTGTTCGCAATCCCAATCTATACGTTTTCCTGTTATGCTGCACCAAAGAAAACCGTAGTAGGAATAGAGTCAGCCCTGAAGTGTTTCCTCTGGGAAGGGTCGAAAGATGAAAAGAGGATAGCGCTCATCGGATGGGACACTGCGTGCAAATCTAAACTCGATGGTGGCACGGGGCTGAGAAATGTAGAAAGGCAAAACCTTGCTCTGGGCGCAAAACTAATTTGGAAAATGTACAGACACCCAGAGAAGCTTTGGTGCCGTGTACTACAGAACAAATACTTGGATAACAGCTCCCCTTCAAGAATCCTAACAGCCGCGGCTCTTAGGGGGGGCTCCGTTATCTGGAAGTTCATTAACAAATGCCGATCAATTATCACGGACCACATCACTTGGAGAATAGGAAATGGCAAGAGTGCAAGGTTTTGGACGGACTCCTGGAATGGCTACAGGAGCCTGGCCGAGCAATTTGATCTCAAAGGGGAGGTGGCAAGTCTGGAGAACTTGGGGGGTATCGAACTTGCCAAGTACCTCTCTCCTTCTACCCCTTCCGATGGCGGGAAAGTGGTTTGGATCAACATGATAAATCCCCATCTCGACCATCTAAAATCACAGGGAATTACAGAAGAATTAAACAGCAGAGTGGTTTTGCTTTCCAACGATGAAGACTCCATAGTGTGGTGTGGGGAAAAATCGGGTGAATACTATGCTAAATTGGGATATCAAATCCAAGAAGCGATTAGTGTAAGGAAAGGTTGGTGGGCGTGGCTATGCTGGGACCAAACCGTGCTTCCCAAAGCTGGGGCGTTCTTGTGGGTCGTCTTGCACAAGCAGTGCTTGACTTTGGAATGACTGAAAAGTCTGGGTTACGCCGGGCCTTCTCGTTGTGCACTATGTGAACACAACGTAGAGGACGTAGATCATTTATTTCTCACATGTCCAATTGCCACCTCCTGCTGGGATTGGCTCCAATGCTCGTTCTCCTCTCCTGGCCCGAGACAGAAGACTTTGCACGAATTCCTCAACTCATGGAAGGCGGGCAACAGAAAAGGTTATTGGAAAAGTATGTGGGTCTTGGCCCCCTCATTGGTCGTGTGGCATATCTGGAAAGAATGTAACTGAAGAATTTTTAGGGGGGTAGCGCTCCGTCTCCCAAGGCTGATTGACAAATTGCAGGCGGCAATCATCGAAGTTGCCAACAATAGGACATGGGTGAATTCTAGGTCAAAATTCACAAAATGGGACGAGGAAATACAGAAAGTGTGGACCAATCTGAAACGGCCTAGGGAAGGCCAACCAACATCGGATAAAGTAGACAGGAAGGCTGTACGATGGGAGAGGCCAGAGGATCTCCCTTGGAAACTGAACTTCGATGGGGCTGCGAAAGGGAATCCTGGGGTGGCTGGGGCTGGGTGCATAATCAGAAATCATTCGGGCGAATGCGTATGGGCCGCCTCCAAGAACTTGGGGATAAGGACCAACAATGAGGCTGAATTTGAAGCTCTTCTGATGGGTGTACAACTTTGCATTTGCAAAGGAATAAAGTCGATCGAATTCGAGGGGGACTCAATGATTTGTATAAAAGCCATCTCGCGAGGATTCTCGCCAAGCTGGATCCTTGATGCCTGGGTCAAACAAATAAAGGCACTTTTAGGGAGGTTGGAAAATTTCAAATTCGGGCATGCGTACAGGGAGGCAAACAAGGCAGCGGATTGCCTGGCCAATACGGGGGCCGTCCAACAGGAAGAGTTAATTATTAACTTTAGGGCGGATCGTTG
This sequence comes from Sequoia sempervirens, assembly GCA_007258455.2. Taxonomy (NCBI): domain Eukaryota; kingdom Viridiplantae; phylum Streptophyta; class Pinopsida; order Cupressales; family Cupressaceae; genus Sequoia; species Sequoia sempervirens. The sequence continues at coordinate 4,605 of VDFB02216673.1, forward strand.
GGAAGGCCTACAGGAGGTGGTAGCGTCGGATATGAAGCGATACCATAGCCCTGAAGCATAAGATCATGGGTTGGCTTGGGAGATGCGTTGGAGTGGGCAAAGATGGCGGGAGGACGTCTAGGACCATGGGACGAGTCAACCAGCTCCCTCGTCGGGGGACCATGTGGCTATTCTGAACCAATGTCTCGGTGATTTGGGGTTTGGTAAGGAAGTTTGCTTCCTTTGTCTGCTGCTGTATAGTTCAGATTTACAGGGGTGGAGGGGTAATTTTTGGTTGGTTTCTAGGGTGCCTTTCATGTAAGTGGCTATCAAGCGGCCAGATAATGTCTTAGAAGGCGGACAGCCTGGTGTCTGTGATGTCTAGGGAAATATGTATTCGGGAGTTACCCCCATTTCTAAGGTAACACTTATCTAAAATAAAAATAAAAATAATAATAATATAAAAATAATATCTAACTAAAAAAATAGGAAATATTTTCCTTATAATAACCTTTATTTTACTATTTTCCTTAAAATACTACTTATAAATCTATAGTTATGTACTATAATAGATAAAATTAAAATTATTAGTTTAATATTAGATTAAAAAGAAATAAAAAAATTAACTAAAAAATATTGAAATTAAAATTAAAATAGGTTAGTTATTTAAATGTACTACTTTTAATAATAGTAAAAAGTAATTTAATATTTAGGTGAATTATTTCCTATTTTTATTATAGTAAAATAAAGGTTATTATAAGGAAAATATTCCCTATATTAGTTTATTATCTACTAAACTATTTTTTAATTTGATATTTTATATTATAAGGAAAATATTAAATTTTATAATAGATATTTTTTTGAATTAGATTAAGGTTTAGTTATATCAAACCTATAGGGTAATAATATATTAAAATATTTTAAGCTATAGGGTAAAATATTTAATATTAAGGTTTAGTTAATAATAGGGAATTATTATTTTATAGGAAATAATAGGAAATAATAACTTATATAATAGAAAATAGTTAACTAACATTAATTAAAGGAATTTAGATTTTTAAAAGGTATAATTCCCTTTTATTAATATTATTAAACTCCCTTTATATTAATAGTGTAGTGGTTAGCAATACTACATTTAGATTAAATAAAGTATAATAAATAGTTTATTTTTGTTTTACTATTTAATATTTAAATTAAATTACTTTTAAAAGTGTATTAGGATTTTTTTATTTTTGGAATTGGTGTATTATAGATTTTTTTTGCTAATGATTTTAATTTTTTTTATTTCTTTTTCATTTTTGGAATTGGTGTATTATAGATTTGTTTTCGCTAATAATTTTAATTTTTGTTATTTGTTTTTAATTTTTGGAATTGATGTATTATAGATCTTTTAAAGATTTATAAGTATTATTTTTTATTTGATAAACTATTTTTATTTACCGAGAATTATTTACTTTTTATCTACTTAATATCTACTTTACTTTATGTTTAAAATATTTTTTATTATGTACTTTTAGTTGATGTCACAATCTATAATAATATTTTTGAACATATATTTCACATGCAAATTTAATTTGAAACACTAAAATTTAAATCCTCGTCATTTTTATTTGATATTGTTTTGTTATGTTTATAAGGAAATAAAACATTCTTGTATAAATATTTAACTTTTGGAGGTGCAAAACTAACTTGAGATAATTTCTCACATGATTTAAACACAAAAGAAAACTTTTTTTTAAACATAAAATAAAGTAGATATTAAGTAGATGAAAAGTAAATAATTCTAGGTAAATAAAAATAGTTTATCAAATAAAAAACAATACTTATAAATCTTTAAAAGATCTATAATACACCAATTCTAAAAATTAGAAAGAAATTAAAAAAAATTAAAATTATTAACAAAAACAAATCTATAATACACCAATTCCAAAAATTAAAAAGAAATAAAAAAAATTAACTAAAAATACATAATAGTTTTAATACCCTAGTTTTTAAAACATATAATAAAAAATTAAAAAGAAATTAATGCACTTTTTAAATATGTTTTAAAAAAAAGGAAAAATCTATAGACATTGCCCAGTAGATCTCGACAACCACAGATCTCAATGGGCATTGATTGTAGAGGGCAGGACAACAAGGTGATTACAGTGTAGGTGATGGGTGACAGGTGCAGGATGTAAGAGTTGGAGACAACGCTTAGTAAGGGACAAACTGCTAAAGGTGGTCAGGGCTTGCACTAAAAGTACCACTGGTATGATGCTTATTGGTGCAAATCGTCACCCCATAGACATTGGGGCAAAGACTATAGAGGCAACACTTTACCTGTGGCATGGATGGTCGCATGCTATATGCTACATGTCCGCCTGGTTAGATTCCGTAAACTTCACAGAGTTTAATTAAAAAGGTAAAGTTTAATTAAAAAGGCAAGCAATTAACACAAATATTGTCTGCCTTTTTGTGATGCAGCATTAATAAAATACCTAAAACTTTTAAAATATAAAAATTTAACATTCAATTAAAAAGATAAAGATTATATTTCAATTTTTTTTTTTTTAAATATATATTATATTTATTTTATTTCTTTATATAAAACTTTCAATATTTAATTATTATTTTAAAATTGTTAAAAATACTTAAAATATTAATAAAATTAAAAAAATTATTTTAATGTAAAATACATAAATATTTAGTATAAAAAATATTTAAATTTTCAAAAAATTATTTCCATTAAATTAATTTAAATATTAAAATTTTGATATCTTTAATATAAATTAATAATAGAAATTTTGATAAAAATAAATTTAAAAATAAAAAATTGATTATGAATTTAAAAAATATCAAATCAATCAAAAATTGTTTCTATTATCCAAAATACTAAATAAATAAATTATAGAATATTATAATATAATATATTGACCAAAATCTATTATCCAAAATATAATGAATACAATTTGAAGAGCATGAATTATTGATTATATATTTTTATTTTTTTTAAAATAATAATCAATATTGAACATCTCATATTTTAGTATAACTTAAATATTAAAATTTAATGTATAAGTTTATAAAATATAATATAATTTTTTTTGAATTATGGTTAGGGCTAGGTTTCAATTAGTAAAATAGTTATAATTAATATTGATATTAGAATCATGGTTAGTATTAGAGCCGGAATTATCATTAGAGTTGGAATGAGAGATAAAGTTAGAATTCAATTATAGTTAGGGTTAGATTTAAGTTAGGATTAGAATTCAATTAGGGTTACCCTAGGATTCAATTAGGACCAGGGCTCAATTAAGGTTAGTATTAGGATTCAATTATAATTAAGATGGTTAATTAGTGTTTGGGGTAGGATTTAATTAGGGCTAAGATTCAATTAGGGTTGGTTAGGGTTCAATTGATGTAATGAAATTGTTTTTTTTTGGTGTAATATATGTAAAAGAAAATAAACGAACAATGTGTAGAATATATTATTTAGATTTTGTAAAAAATTTCTTCAAATTTTTTGACTTTATTGAGGTTTCTAAAAATTATGTTTGCACAAGTTAGTAAGAAAAAATATTTGGAATCTATAAGTGGAATTATTAAAAAAATGAGTTTTAAAGCAAACTAAACTAGCTCTTGTCTTCTTCTTTCAAGAGTGTCTCCAAGGTGAGTGCTCCAAAGAGATGGTAAACCTTCAGCAATTGGAAGTGACAAGACCATGCCACAACCATTATCTTCATGTCCGTCCCATCTGCCACCTCATGTCCACCCTGGACACTGTGTGCCCAAGTGAGGGGCGAGGGGGAGCCCACCCTACCACCCATACAATTTTCTATAATTTATTAATAAACATGAATTGTTAAAAAAAATATAACATCAAATTTATATTTTTCATTAAATTTTATTAAATAAAATGTTAAAGAATAATGATTTATTAGTTCCTGCCGGTAGGCAGGTATACTTATGCATTCGCCCGGAATGCATTAAACCAACAGCATGAACCAATCACATTTCGCAATTTAACATATTGCTTTTTTTTGTATAGTTTGAATTTGGAGAGCTATTTTATATATTGGAAAATTAGCATTTATCTATTTTTCTATTCGTCCGAGTAGCTTTATAAATCATTTTCGTTTTAAAAATTTGGGAAAATGCGAATGCATAAATTGATTAAATAAATTTAAGCAAAGGCATAGTTTAAAAGGTGGCGGCTAGAGGTACGTAATCCATGAATACAGATTAAATGCATTAGAATATCAGGAAACAGTGAGTGCATAAATTGATTAATTAGAACTAAGCAAAGGCATAGTTTATCAAACTAGCGGGTAGACGTACATGATGAATGAAAAAAGATTAAATGCATTGAATGGCATTTGGCTCGAGGTGAAGGTGGTGGAGTCGGTTGGAGGCCACGCGTGGCCAGGGTACTTTGGTCATTTAATATAGAGTTGGGTTACTTGGTATGGATTTCGATTACTTTGCGTGTGTTGTTTTTGTGTTCTGTGAGCAGTGTTATGAGGGAGAGTGTTAGCGACTGAGCAGGAAATGTTATAGTTGCAGAGTCCAGACCCAAAAATGAGTTATTTGAAGCGATAATTTGGTAATTTTTAGAGTTTCGATACATTAAAATGGTGGACAGTGACAGACGAATTGCTTGAGGTCAGAAGAGGTAAGTTTTCATTTTTTAGACTGTTTGATACAAGAAGTGCAAGTAGGGTTTCATAGTGCTTGAAGGCATTTGTATACTTTGATTATAAATTCGTATTTTAAACTACTGTTGTTATTGTTCATTCGAATTTCTTGTTGAAATGCGAAGGTTTCATCTGCGTTTGATGGGAATTATGTAAGAAATCCTCTTGTTCATTTTATTGTATGCATATCAGTCGACAGTGAGTTGCTTTGAGCTTTTTCGTTTATTAAACTACTTTTAGTATTATTTATTTGAATTTTTTTGTTGAAATGCGAAGGTTTCATGTGCGTTTGATAGGTATTATGTAGAAATCCTCTTGGTCATTTTGCTTCATGCATGTGAGCCCTGTAGAGTTTTTATTTCTTTTATTGTTGCAAGGTGGTCCCATAAAGAGGACTTTGGAATCAAAATTATGTGAACATGTGCGATAATGAGAGCTTTGCAACAATGAGTCATAGTGTCTTGCTTTGAGCTTTTCCATTGCCATGAAAGCATAAAGGATAGAGGAATTCTGTTAAAAGTCGTGGTTGTTGTCCTCGTAGGCATAAATGCAAACAATGAGAGCATAGAGAATACAGTAAAAACCTTTTACCTATCGGCAAGCATAAATTCCTGTCAGATGTCGTTGTTACTGTTCTTGTATGTTCGGGTTATAAAAAACTAGGAGAAGTGCAAGTAGGGTTTCATAGTGCTTGAAGGCATTTGTATACTTTGATTATAAATTCATATTTTAAACTACTGTTAGTATTGGTCATTCGAATTTCTTGTTCAAATGCGAAGGTTTCATTTGCGTTTGATGGGAATTATGTAAAAAATCCTCTTGTTCATTTTACTGCATGCATGTGAGTCGATAGTGAGTTTCTTTGAGCTTTTCCGTATAGTAGACTACTTTTAGTATTATCTATTTGATTTTTTTTGTTGAAATGCGAAGGTTTCATGTGCGTTTGATAGGTATCATGTAGAAATCCTCTTGGTCATTTTGCTTCATGCATGTGAGCCCTGTACAGTTTGTATTTCTTTTATTGTTGCAAGGTGGTCCCATAAAGAGGACTTTGGAACCAAAATTATGTCAACATGTGCAATAATGAGAGCTTTGCAACAATGAGTCATAGTGTGTTGCTTTGAGCTTTGCCGTTGCCATGAAAGCATAGAGGATAGAGGAATTCTGTTAAAAGTCATGGTTGTTGTCCTCGTAGGCATAAATGCAAACAATGGGAGCATAGGGAATACAGTAAAAACCTTTTACCAGTCGGCAAGCATATATTTCTTTCGGATGTCATTGTTACTGTTTTTGTATGTTGTGGTTATAAAAAACTATGTCAAAAATGTTGGCGAGTCCAAATTACAATGTTCCCATAGAGCAGTGAAGTAATATTGCTTTTTGCTTTTTATTCTGTTTGATACAAGAAATGCAAGTAGGGTTTCATAGTGCTTTAAGGCAATTGTATACTTTGACTATAAATTTGTATTTTAAACTACTTTTAGTGTTGTTTATTCGAATTTTTTGTTGTAATGCGAAGGTTTCATCTTCGTTTGATAGGTATTATGTAGAAATCCTCTTCTTCATTTTCCTTCATGCATGTAGTCCTATAGAGTTTGTGTTTTTTTTTTATTAGTGCAAAGTGGTCCCATAAAGAGGGCTTTGGAACCAGAATTATGTCAATGGGTGTGATTATGAGAGCTTCTCAACAATGAGTCAAGAGTGTATTGCTTTGAGCTTTTCTGTTGTCATGGAATTATAAAGGATAGAGGGATTCTGTTAAAGGTCGTGGTTGTTGTCCTTGTAGTCATGAATGCAAATAAATATTTTGTCAGCTGTCATTTTTACTCTTTGTGTATCTTGGGGTTGTAAAAGACTATGCCAAAAATGTTGTTCAGTCCAAATTACAATGTTCCCATAGAGAAGTTAAGTAGTATTGCTTGATAGAACAATTTTACGCTTCATGCAAAAGAGCAGTCAAATTCATTGCTAATAGATTTGTGGTCCAGTAACCTGTGACAATTAGCTTGTGTAGGTAATCTTCTTTGCATTGATACTTGTGTCTCTTGAACCTGGGAAAATGCTTGATAGTGTTTAAAATGGTTTTTGCTATTAGTATCCATCGCAGTAGAAGTACTATAGATTGCTATTATTTTAGAAAAAACAAAGGCATAGTTTTTGTTTTCTTATGAAAGATTTTTACATGGTGCAATGCTTTTCGTTGGAAGAGAAGAGGTCATGTAGCGGTTTGGCTGTGGCAAATCCTTCAAGCAAGTAGTTCCAGGTGAGTTTCTAGAATGAACCTTCTCTTTTGTTTACAATTGCATATAGTAAACAGAGAAAAAGGTTAATTCAAGATTCTCACTATGTTGATTGTACTTGTAATCATATTGTTGCTTTTTGTTACAAGGACAGTCTTTGCAAATGGGTATTGTGAGTGGCATATGCTATATGGTTCATAAAAATTAAGCATTTGAGGTTCAAAAGTAGATCTTTGTTTCAAAAAATTAACCTTCTCAAATTTTAAGAGTTTGATTCTGAATCCATATGCATGCTTTCATTAAAACTATTGGCTAAAGGTGCATAATTCATTTATACAAAATCAATGTATTTAATGGCATCTGACTAGAGGCGAGATTGCTTGGATTGCTAATTAGCCTTTGAATATATAACAATTAAAAGAGATAAATAAGTATGACCCCATTCAGTTAGCAGATTGATTTTTCTCAGCTCTTTACATGTTAACTGAGAGTTTTGAAGCTTTCGCTATTCATTGGCAGTCTTTGAAGCTTAAATGTCAGAGTCTACGTAGCATTTTACCAAATATCTCTATCATTCATGATCATTTAGGCAAGTTCATATTTCCTTATTCATCCTTGTGTTGTCCCATATCTAAATAATTAGGCAATTGCTAATTAGCCTTTAAGTACCTACAAATTCAAAGAAATAAATGATTGCTATTTAGTTTCATTGTACATGTTAAATGGAACTTGGGTTTTGGCTTGTTGCAATGCGTTTGGATACTTTGATTGTAAAGTCACAGTTTACATCATTTTATGTGTTATTGATTCAAATCTTTGCTTGAAGTACGAAGGATTCATCTGAGCCTTGTAGGCAATGCACAACTGTCCTATAAAGAGAGCTTTGGAACTAGTGAACTGTTATCAAGGATAGAGGAATACTGTCAAATATTGTGGTTATTGTCCTCATTGGCACACATGCAAAATATGGAAGCATATAGAAAACAAGTTAACTGTTCAATAATCCCATGAAACATAGTCTTTGTATGCATCCATGCATACAGGTTTGCATGTATATATGTGTGCATGTAATTATGTATATATGAATGCATGTATCTATGTTGCCATGTATATATGTGTGTATATAATAGATTACTGTTGCATTAGCTGAAAATGCTTTTTTGTACATGGTGCCAGCTACCCATCTAGTCATACTGTGATTAAACAATTAAGAATTAGTGCTAAATAATTGAAGTGAAATGACCCCATTCAGTTAGTAAATTGATTTTTCTCAGCCCTTTACATGTTAACTAAGAGTTTTGAAGCTTTTGCTGTTCATTGGCAGTCTTTGGAGCCTATATGTCACAGTGTATGTAGCACTTTACCAAATGGCTCTACCATTCATGATCATTTAGGCAAGTTCATATTTCCTTATTCATCCTTGTGTTGTCCCATATCTAAATAATTAGGCAATTGCTAGTTAGCCTTTAAGTACCTACAAATTCAAAGAAATAAATGATTGCAATTAGCTTTGTGTGCATTTAAACTATTAATCAAAGGCAACTAACAAACTAGCCCTAGACAACCATGCCTGTGTTAATGTGTTGAATACCAAGTATTTGTGCATGGGTGTATATGAATACTAAGAGTTGTGGTCTCTACCATTCTGTAACACGTAGTATTACTTGTACAACCAAGCAATCTGCGAGTACAATTCATAGTTCATAGCATCCAGATACATTCAAGGACATCTACAAATCAAGGTTCTTAGCATCCTGATAAGGAAGATGCTGAGATACATCCAATTAATGTATGTCACAACATCTTAAAAACAATAATTCCCATCAAACACAGATGAAACCTTTGCATTTGAACAAATAATATCAAATAAACAATACTAAAAGTAGTTTAAAATACGAATTTATAATCAAAGTATACAATTTCCTTACAGAACTATGATACCCTACTTGGATTTCTTGTATCAGACAGACTAAAAAGCAAAAAGCAATATTACTTGATTGCTCTATGGCAACATTGTGATTTGGATTCTACAACATTTCTTGACATATTTTTTTACAATCCCAAGGTACAAAAAATAGTAACAACCACGCCTAACAGAATTTTTATGCTTGGTGGCAGCAAAAAGGTTTCTACTGTATTCTTTATGCTCTCATTTTTTGCATTTATGCCTATGAGGACAACAACCACGACTTTTAATAGAATCCCTTTATCCTTTATGCTTTCATGACCATGGGAAAGCTCAAAGCAACACACTGTTGACTGATTGATGAAAATCCCTCACTATTGTACATGTTTGACACAATTTTGGTTCCAAAGTCCTCTTTATGGGACCACTTTGCAACAATTAGAAAGATACAAATTCTATAGGTCTCACATGCATGAAGTAAAATGAACAAGAGGATTTCTGCATTATACCAATGAAACGCAGATGAAACTTTTGCATTTTCAACAACAAATTGCAATAGATAATACTAAAAGTAGTTTAATATATGCATTTATGCCTACAAGGATAGTAACCATGACTTTTAACAGAACTCCTCTCTCCTTTATGCTTTCATGCCAATGGAATAGCTCAGAGCAATACACTATCGACTTACAAGCATAGAGTGAAAAAGTAGTTTAAATTACGGGATTATGCCTATGAGGACAACAACCACAACTTTTAACAGAATCCCTCTACCCTTTATTCTTTTATGCCAACGGAAAAGCTCACATGCAGATGAAACCTTTGCATTTCAGCAAGAAGCTCGAATAAATAATCCTAGAAATAGCTTAAAATATGAATTTATAATGACAGTATAACAATGTCTTAAAGCACTATGGAACCTTTCTTCCATTTCTCTTTGCATGTACCTGGTTTTAAAATTTAATTATTGGTTCTTGATAATGGAACGAAATGAACTTGGACAAATGGAAATAGAACTACCCCATGGAATTGGAACATCGCTGTTTGCATGCCTTTACCATGATAGCATATTTGCGTGAATGACACTTATGTGAATCTCAAATGTCATAGTGTATGGGTGCATGTGTCAAGTAACTTGTTCCTAGGTCTTGACTTTGCAGCAACAACATCTCATGTGACTACACAGATCTGCAAGATAACAAAAAATGAAACACTGAAAGCAATCACAATTCATCTCTAGTCACTAAAATCTATATTGCATGGAAAACAAGCAAGAACCTTTGAGTAGACGAAGGTCATGAACATTGAACCAATAGTACGATAGTCACCACAACATTTAAGAAAACCTATGGTGTAGATTCCCTTCTCCATTATCAATTTTATTCCCAATTTCATCCATGAAGAACTTTGTCAACCTCTTGAATCTGCTATTAGCTATTGCTTTGATCCATGATTTCCATTTCTTTAATCAATGAATTGCATATCTTTGATCCATGAAGAACTTCTTTTGGCTATGCATCCATGTATTCTATATCTTTGAGGATATTCTTCATGGATGACATTGGGAATACAATTGATAATGGAAAAGAGAGTGTTGAGCATAGGTTTCCTTAAACGTTGTGGTGATTGTGATACTATTAGTTCAATGTTCATGACCTTTATCTACTAAAAAAGTTCTTGCTCATTGATACCTTGGTAATTAAACCTGTGATTTTGTATTGCATATGTCTCGTGTTCTTCACCTTGAAATGTCTATACTGAAATATAGTAATAGAAAGTAATAAAGTAATTATAGCAGTACAAAATAGTTCCAATAAAAAACTAATCAAGAATAATACAAAATACTTTACAACACGTTGTCTTTTACAACTATCTGTGAGTTGTTGTTTTTACAATGCCATGTGTTTTACAATCTACAGTTTAACAAAACAGTAGTCAAGAAGTAAACAAAAATAGATAATGGAAACTCAAATTCAATGTTTTAGTTTCCATTTCTCATTTAACAAGTCTTTCAACATCCTAATCAGATTCACTTTTTACATTTTATTCCTTTACTTTTCTATCCTCATTCAAATGACAGGGGGACGATACATGAAGCCACTGAATAGCCTTTCCATGATTTGGTGGAGCTGTTGTGAGGTGATTTTCATGAAAGCTCAAGTGTCATAGTTTATGTGGCGTAGTAGCTAATAAGTCCATCTTACATTGTGCTAATGACAATTTTATTTGTCTCCGCTGTCTCCAAACCATTAATCAAAGTCAATTAACAAACAAGTCAATCTTGCACTTGACTCAACAATGAGACCATCTCACAAGTGCTTGTTTGCTATCACTATGATTAATGATAGAATTGGCTTAATTTACATACTGAATGTGGTCTATTAGCTATTTGTCTTAATAGGGTTGTGTAGCATATTGCCATTCCTTTATCTAATTTCTTTCGACACAAATGCTTTACACATTTGATTGCAAAAGTAACATGTCTACGAAAATGGGAAAATAGAGACCATAGTTTAGTTCTTTTTAGTGTGCGTATATATGTATCCTGATACATATCAGCTCATCCTGGCATTTGCGAATACAGTTGCTATGTACAGTGAAACAGCTTATTAGTGTTACTATATGCGACTGCCATATAACAAAGTAAATTGGTGCATAGCTATAGTGGCACATCCAATAAAAAACATGGACGCATGTATACACAGTTTCATACAGGGATACGTAGAAGCTTATATGAAAACTTAATTATGGTTAATTATAAAAAATCTCTATACACCAAATCAATTAAACCAATCATGGCCATTCATATGCAAAAAAAAAAAAGGAACTTCTTGAAAAGGCTTTATAGACAAGGATGCAAACACAACTGTAAACCGAAATTGCAAAATCTTTGGCAACATCTTCCTTTTTGTTCCTTATGCTACAAATATTCAATAGCTTATAGCTGTCCATATTAATTGTATCTCTTCGTGTATGTTAAAGCCATCTGCTTATTCTATTGCTTTCGGTATCATTTCATGAAAGCTGAAATGTCATAGTATATGTAGCGTAAGAGCCAATAAGTCCATTTTACATTTTGCTCATCACAATTTAATTTGTCTCATTTGTCCCTGCACCATTAATCAAAGTCAACTAACGAACAAGTCAATTTTATAGTTAGCTTGTGCAAATTAAGTCAATTCTATCTTTTACTCATTAATGAAATTAACGAATCAGTTTAACAAGATAGCTTTCAGACAAGTTAGGTCAGTGATGAATAAAGCTATTTGACTAATGAGTCAATTGAGTTCAATAGTTAGTCATAGTGATAGCAAACAAATCCTTGTTTGATGATGTCATAGTTGAATTTGCTTGACTGTCCCTGTCTGCATTTTTGCTATAGCATGAAGCAATGATGCTTCATGTTTCAAGTATTAAGTGTAACTTGAAACCTTTGTTGACTTACATCCATTGATTTAAATCTGTTTCAAAACCATGTTTGCAGTGGTTCTTCAAGATCGATGAAAAATAGCAATATAGTTAAAATGCATTGCAAAAGCCTATAGAGGACCATGTTTGCACTATTAGTGCCCATTACACCATCATTGTCATCCATTGCAATTATAATTTTAACAGTTGTTTGCACAAATGTGTTTTCATGCATTGTGAAACCCAACTTGCTTTTTTGGGATATAATGAAGCAAAATAGAAAAAAAAATAGCCATTTGTTGCCTTTAGTAACTTGTCTCTTGGTGTTCTTTTGATGAGCACGACAGCTTCTACTCTGCCACTGTAAACGTCCTCTTCCTATTGATAAAAGCTATCAGTTTTGTAGCCTATGCCTTTGCTTAATTTTATTTGTATATGTCATTTTCTTCTAGACTCACATTTAAAAAGGAAACTCCATATTCTACTGCCAAAGAAAATGCATTAACGTCAAAGGAGTTTGAAATTGAAGATAACAACCCTAATAGCACTCACTTGGATAGACTGTTTTTCTATAGTAACAATTTAATTAGCTCGTAGTGTCAAGGCAAGAATACTTATGCATTTGGTTGAAGTGCTTTTGTTAGTTGCTGCTAGTAGGCAGGAATACTTATGCATTCGCCCGAAATGCATTTAACCGGCAGCATGAACCAATCACATTTTTCCATTTAACATATTGCCTTTTTTATGTATAGTTTGAATTTGGAGAGCTATTTTATATATTGGAAAATTAGCATTTATCTATTTTTCTATTCGTCCGAGTAGCTTTATAAATCATTTTCGTTTTACAAATTCGGGAAAATGCTAACGCAGAAATTGATTAAATAAATTTAAGCAAAGGCATAGTTTAAAAGGTGGCGGCTAGAGGTACGTAATCCATGAATGCAGATTAAATGCATTAAAATATCAGGAAACAGTGAGCACATAATAATTAGAATTAAGCAAACGCATAGTTTATCAAACTGGCGGGTAGATGTACGTGGTGCATGGAAAAAAATAAATGCATTGAATGGCATTTGGCTCGAGGTGAAGGCGGTGGAGTCGGTTGGAGGCCACGCGTGGCCAGGGTACTTTGGTAATTTAATATAGAGTTGGGTTACTTGGTATGCATTTCCATTACTTTGCGTGTGTTGTTTTTTTTGTGCTTTGTAAGCTCTTGTTCTGAGGAAGAGTTTATAGCCACTAAGCAAGAGATGTTACGGTTGCAAGCCCCGCACCTAGAAACGAGTTACTTGACATAAGAATTTGTTACTCTCCACAGTTCCTTTCTATTCAAGTGCATTGCGGGACTGCTTTTCATAGTACTTTAGTTCACTATCACAATCACTCCTTGCTTAATGTGTTAGTGCATGTATGTATGTATGCATGTTTCTATGTGGATATGCATTTACCTATGTATATCTATGTAGACCTTTGTAGATGCATATATGCATGTATGCATTTGGCTCTAGATATATCTATGCATATATGTGTTTATGCATATATGTGTGTATGTATAGGTGCATTTATGTGTATATGCATGCAATCATATGGATGCAAAAAAAAAAATGTCCACAGATGCATTAATCTATCTTTACATGGATGTATTTGTACATATATATACATATGTATACATATATGTATGTGTCGATATGTCTTTTCTACAGAAATAGTTTACAGTGACAGGGCAAAGGTTGTCATGATTCCAAAAAAGGACACTTCCAGACAAGCTACTCTAGGCAATAAATAGTTTCTTTCATCAGTTTTCTCCCATTGTTTGCATTTATGCCTACGAGGACAACAACCATGACTTTTAACAGAAATCTATGCTTGCTGACAGGTAAAAGGCTTTTACTGTATTCTCTATGCTCTCATTGTTTGCATTTATGCCTACAAGGACAACAGCCATGACTTTCAACAGAATTCCTCTATCCTTTATGCTTTCATGGCAATGGCAAAGCTCAAAGCAATACACTATGACTCATTCTTGCAAAGCTCTCATTATCGCACATGTTCACATAATTTTGGTTCCAAAGTCCTCTTGATGGGGCCATCTTGCAACAATAAAAGAAATACAAACTCTACAGGGCTCACATGCATGAAGCAAAATGACCAAGAGGATTTCTACATAATACCTACCAAACGCACATGAAACCTTCGCATTTAAACAAAAAAATTCAAATAGCTAATACTAAAAGTAGTTTAATAAACGAAAAAGCTCAAAGCAACTCACTGTCGACTCACATGCATACAGTAAAATGAACAAGAGGATTTTTTCGCAGGCAATAAATGTAATGGGTTTCATAGTGCTCAGCCTATGTTGTTCTTCAGGAACTAGTTCCTTGGGCAAGCAATTGTCTTTTGTCCAATGTAGTATGTGACATCTTAACAATAACTTGGCACTTATGAGCACTCCAAAGACTGCATATCTTCAATTACTGCAAAACTATTCCATAGTACAAGTTTTTGAGCCACTGTTGAATCAAATTATCTTAATTAATTAATTTTCTTTTTCCTTTTCTCATTTCATATCTAATTAATTACATAACTGTTGAATAGTATTTATATACATAATAATTAAAACAAACAAATAATTATAACTATCCCTGTGCACATTTGACGAATCAAACAAAGTCAATTAAAAGATCTAATTCCACTTATTCACTGATAGTATTGGCATGCAATTTCCTTGAAAAGTCTTGACAAAGAGGATTACTCACATACCAATAAGGATTCTGACTTGTAACATTTCTGTCCAAATCATCTTCATTGAATAAGATGTTGTGGCATACATTAATTGGATGTATCTCATCATCTTTCTTATCAGGATGCTAACAACCTTGGTTTGTATTTCTCCTTGGGTGTATCTAAATGCCATGAGTTATGAATTCTACTTGCATGTGGCTTCATTGCACAAGTAATAGTAAATGCTACATAATGGTACAAAATAAACTTATGCATATGGAAATGAAATGACCCCATTCAGTTAGAAAATCAATATTTACATCGCTTTCCCTATTAAGTGATAGCTAGTTTGGAATTAAACAATAGCTAGAAATTGTTTTTACCATACCTTAACGGTGTTAGCACAAGTCAGTGTTGTTTTTTTCCTTGGTATTGATTAGTTGCTCTGGCCTATTTACACTTTTTTTAGGTGCTTAAGCAAATATCAGATCTATTCCATTGATTGCCCTTAAAGAGCCTATGCCACCATTGCAATAATAGAATTACCCTGGTGCATACATATCCAATAAAATGTTCTATATTTTAGGGTACACAAATAGCAACAAGTATTTAAAAATAAATAGAAAAATGCAATTTGTATTTTAAGAAACAAAAAGTTCTAATTTGGATCGTTTCTCGTTTGAATGAATCTACATAAGAATTCTGTTTTCTTTTTATGGATAACATAGTATATGTCACTCACTGTACTCATTTGTCTATTTTGTCCTTCTGACAACGTTCAATGCTCTCAACTGTATTTAAACAATCATGCACAAACTACACTAGCAAAAATTGCTTGTCCCTATCACAATTTGTACATTTGTACATGTATACTTGATCATTTGATAGCAGATTACAAGGTCAGTTCTCCAATTTGCCTTTTTAGCTTTGCTTGAAATGCAATTGAAATTCTTCAATATAATAAGTGCATAGAGTTCTTTTCCATGTATTCATTTTTCTATCTTGTATTCCTCATTTCTTTGAACATAAATGATTTAGAGGGTTGTTTCCATATATACAAACAGGAAAATGCATTATCCACAATTGCAATAGTAATTGTCTTCGAGCAATAGAACAGGTTTTGCTTATGTGTTAGTATGTTATACTTCCTCTATACAATATCAATAGAATAAAATGAACTGCTAGCATATTAATTTTAAACCCTGTTTATAGTTCCAAATAGCGTTTAGAGCGATAGGTCTTTGTTTTGTGTGAACTAGTTTTTTCCTATATGCATTTAAGGAAATTTTTTTCATAGATCTGTTTATAACTGCAGCAAGTTGCTATGCAATTTGCAAGTTAACGTATGTATAATGTTCCTGTTTTACAAATAAAAGCATACAAAGTTAATTCCAAAAGCTGACATGGTAGATGGGTACAATGAATGATGTACTACGTCCCTCATAGACATGATGCAATATTTTTCCATGGTCTTGCTTGCATGCAAAATGACTTTAAGCACAATTTTTTTTGCTCATATTGCCAATTTGACTATGTGCTTTAAACCTCTAAAGTAAAAAGGAAACTGAGGAAAGAAGCTATTTATTGTCTCAAGTAACTCGTTTCTGGTTCTGGATACTGTAACTATAACAAAGTTTGCTTAATCGCTATAAACTCTCTCAGAACAAAGACTTCTAGAATAGAAAAACAATCTGCACAAAGTAATAGTGATGCTTAACAACCGACTTAAGTCTATAGCCAATGGACAAAGCAACTTGGCTATACCTGTCCACCAAGCCATTCCAATAGCTTTTTCATTGACCCACATGCTATTTAATGCATTTGCTTTGCATGTATGCACCATGTGCCTGTACCTCTGAGTTTCAATCTCTTGTAAAAATTATTTAATCAATCTATGATTGCACTTTTGCTCAATGGACCTATGCCTTTGCATGTCCCTCAAATTGTCTATACACAAATGATTTTAAAAGTTATTCGCACAAATAAGAAAAGCTATAGATCTTCTTTGATCAAACAATGCTTTTGCATTTTCCTATCTTTCTATAAACAAAAAAGATTTGTCAAACTATTCTCTATGTACCACTTAGTTCATGTTTACCTGAATAGCTTTTAAAATCATTTGTTCTTTGAAAGAAAAACAGTCGCTTAGAAGTACATAGCATCAAAGGAATCCAATAACAAAAAACATTTAAATACCATAGACTAAGATTGACAGTATGAGCAAAAAAGATTTTCGTCAACCAACTTTTGCATGTAGACAAAGCTACCTGAAAATATTGTTTTGTGTTTGTGGCACTAAAACTGTGCATCATGCATTGTACTCATCTATACACTTTGGAACTGTAATAGGAATAAGTACATACAATTCTGCTAGGGGGCAATCGATAACAAGGTTAGGTTGAAGAATTAATACTATCTTCCCCTTGTGCTTCTATTAAATTTTTTCCTGTGCGGTATGTTATGCAAGTTTATGCTACTACTCAAGCTCCATTTTCCAACATACATAGAGAATACTAACTTCCAAGATCCTCGACAACATGATTCATACTATCAAATCCTATTGAGTGGAAGCACATAAGCGACAATGTTAACAATTACAGATTTTGTAATCTAGATACTAGTGTTAAATGCTATCTACACCCAGCATTTGCTATACCCAAACACATTAGGTTACACGAGTAACAAAGAAAATGATAAACGTTGACACCTATGAGTTAACGAAGCGGCCCCAAATATCAAACATTGACTATGTGCTTAAGAGCAAGGGACTTTGCAGATTGAGTACTTTTGCATACAGTGTTGGTGATTGTTTTTTTGACTCATTACAACTATTGCTTAACAATCGGTACACATCAATTCAATTACGAAATGGAGCTATAGATTACTTCTTGAATTGCCTTCAAAACAAGGACAAAGAAGCAATAAAATCATACAACTATGAACTAGACCTATTTTGCATTCATTGGATATCCAAATGGTTGAATATACAAATCTCCCTTTGGTCAAGAACAACAGCAAGAAGGTACTTACAGTTCAATAGTTCTAACTACATAGAATCAGTCTCTATACTATTTCATGGCATTAATTCTTTAAGTGGACACTTTGAACCATTGTTAGAAATTGAAACACAAAACATAAGTTCAAAACAGCCCATAAGTTCACATGAAATAAAAAATTTGTGCCCAAAGTATCCTCAAATATCAAACATTGACAATGTCCTTAGAGCTGAAGGCCTTTGTAGATTAAGCACATTTGCATACAATGTCGTTGGCTACGTTTCTGTTTGATTCGCCCAAGTTCTACTTTAACAACCAAAGTATACCAACCTGAAATTATAAATGAGCTAGATGATTTCCTTGAATGGTTTCAAAAAAGGACAATAAGCAATTAAATCATAATGGTTCAAATCATACTATATACATTGCACAAAGTACATGATCAAGAAACATACTTCCGCAAGATGCAATTGTCTGCAAGCTCATGTGGAGACCACGACGAACGTGGATTGTGGGGTGACTTGTTTTGCATTCACTGGATATCCAAATGGTTGAAAATACAGATATGCCTCTGGTCATTGACAACATCTAGAAAGTACTTAGACTTCAATGATTCTAGATATACAAACGCTTCCCTATAATTGCTCCATGATACAAAACCTTGGCTAGACATTTTGAGCCACTCCTGGGTACTTCACAAGACTAAAACTAGAATTTTTATGCTCACAAGCTACCCAACTAAAAAGCTCATCAAAACTCATCCACACAACATACCTCTGCTTATTAAAAAATATGGGAAAATTTGATACCATATACATCAAACAATTTTAAACATAAATCAACAATAAGACTTAATCACCTGAAGAATTTGATTAGAAAAGAAAAGCACATAAAAAGTGTACCTAGTAGCCCAAAGAAAAAAAAAACATTGACACCAATAGAAATTTATAAAACAGCAATACAAGATACACCAAAACACTCATGTGCAATTTTCCAAGTGCTTTGTTTTAGCAAGGACATTAGGATTTTCAAAGAAAAACAAAAACAATTATACTGTGAACTAGTACAATCAGATTTCTTACCATTCACAGATCTCATATGCAATGTATGCTACTTTGCATTGAAACATGCCACAATTCCAAAGTATGCTACACCACAGAAAATAAGAACTAATAGACCATTGTGCTATGTGCAAAACTTAACTCATCTAGAAGAATGACTTGTCTCACTTAGAATCGCATTTGCACAAATTTGGGAACTAGGGTTCAAAAGGTCTCAAATAGGCCTAACAGGTTCTATTATAAATGTTCCTGTTGACATGAAAATTGTACAGAGAGCATTACCACAATCAGTTAACAACACACAAACAATTGTTGTTGCATTGAAGAGACGCTTACAATACAAAAATGCATTTCAAAAAGGCATGGTGCGCCCAAATGTCATCATGTAAGCATTGACTCAATTAACAAGGACACCATTATACAAAATGCACAAAGTCCACATAAAAAATGATTGGCAAAAAGTTCTCCAATGCACTCAAGAAAATGAAGCCAATAGTCCACAAAATACAAGCGAAACAGAATCAGACAGTGAAATGGAAAATGAAAATCCATCAGAAACATTGATACATGGATTCACTGAGTCTAGAAGTATCCATAACATGGAGGACAAGATTATTGAAATTGCACCTGCAGAGCACAAGTATCCAATTGGAATATTTAAGGACATTTATGCCGAAGAAATGAATTTCCCAACTCTATTCTTTGGCAAGCCACGTGATAATGACATTCTAAAAAACTTTACGTATCAAAAAATAGTACACTGGGAGCTCTTACAGTCACAAAGACAATTTGCATAGCATACAACAAACATTTTTTTCAAAGCTATAAAGGTGCTAATACAACAGGTACTGTCCACAATGACAATAAGAATCCGCAAGGGCCAGTTAAAAGGGCGGAAGCTGTTTGCGAAAGACGTTAAACACAAACCAAACCTAGAAAAAATCCTTAAATCAGATATTGGATACGTTGATTTCAAAAGAATAAGAATCTCTCCAGACTATTCACAACAACTTAAGAAAAATGTATTTGCTATGATTCGACAACTAGGACCACCAACATTTTTCATCACTTTCTCTAGTGCTAAGCAAAATTGGGATCCACTAATTCAAACATTACAAGAGCTGCACAATCTACACCAATTAGCACAAAACTGCCAAGAATCTAATCACCCAACACACATTGACAAATTTGAACTAATCAAGAAAGATCCTATCACTTGTGCACGTTACTATAAACATAGAATCAATGCAATTAAAAAATTGATACTTACAGATTACTCTTTCTTTGGAAATGTCATTGATTACTTCTCAGTCACTGAGTTCCAAAATTGAGGAAATGAACATGATCATTTCCTCATATGGGTTAAAAATGCACCAATCTACACAGAAAATAACAACACGGACGTCATAGCTTTTGTTGATAAGTATATTACCTACGACACTCAAAATTTGGAACCTTCTTTGGCAATGCTACACAAACACCATCATACAAAGAAATGCAAGAGATCAAGAAAACAACTTTGTAGGTACAATTTTCCTTTCCCACCAATGCAAAAGTCAACTATACTTTTACCAATAGTCCAAAAGACTGAAGCGATAACTACAAATGCCACTTATATCTTTTCAAAACTCCAAAAAGCAAAGTACGACGAAACATTCACTTTTCAAATGTACTTAAAAGAATTAAACTTAACTGACAATGAATACATTGAGGCTTTGAGCTCAACATTAAACAAGCCCACACTTTTCTTACAAAGAAAACCATCACAGATATGGAACAATAGTTTTTCATGAAAAATTATGGAACTTTGGAAGGCTAATACAGATGCACAATTTGTCCTAAATGCATATGTTGCTGCTGTGTATTGTAGCTCATATATTGCAAAAGTAGACAAGTCAATGACATATGCATTCAAAAGAATACGTACAGACCACAAGCAAGACAATATTGATGCAATACGAATGGTGAGTAAACTTGGCAATGCCATGCTTAACTTGCAGCAAATGTCATCACAGCAAGCTGCACATATTGTTCTGTCATTGCCATTAAATTACAGTTCAAGAAAATTTATATTCATTGATACACAATCTGACAATGATCGTACATTTATACTCAAATCTATTAAACAATTGAGCAATGAGCCAGATGAATCACAAAACGTTCTTGCAAAATCTATTATAGACTACTATTTAAAATGCCCTGAAACAATGGTGGACATATGTCTTGCAGAATTTGTTTCAAGATACAACAAATACGGTGCTAAAATTGAACCAAAGGCCAAACCCAATGTTATACGGTTTATCAATTTCAACAAACACTTTGATTTAGAGAATCATTGTAGAGAGCAATTGGTTCTCTATGTTCCATTTACCATTAATGAAAATACACTAAAACAAAACTTTGATTGGTGGGAACATGCATACATGTACCATGGACAAACCATTCAAACTCATGATTACAAAGTTAGTCATTTAAACTCCATGGGGTGACATTGACAAAGCTATAAAATGAACTTCCAGTCTCTTGAAGATGAAAAGTTCATTGACACGCTAATGCAAGTAAGCTTTCCTAGAAAGAACTATGACCATTCAACAGACAGCTAGAAACAGAGCCCATTTCTAACCCCAAATACCACATACTCAATGGATTTCCAAATTACCAGCACTTAGTTATAGATAACAGTAGATACTACAAGTTAAAGGCCAGATATTAAAATAAATATGTAACAAGCAATTGTTAAGGATGTTCTCATAAAAAAGATGAGAAATCCATGAAAGCCATTGCACTTGTTTTTGACTAGAGGAGCTGGAACAGGAAAGACTTTTAGAGCAAAAGCCATCTACCAAGCTCTCATTCGCATGTATAGCAATTTTGTTGACAATAATCCAGACAAACCCAAGGGCTTATTAACTGCATATACAGGTAAAGCAGCATATAACATAGGCGGTTTCACATTACATTCAGCATTTTACATACCTTTTAATACATCAGAATTCCTGCCACTAAACACTGAAGTACTTGACACTATGTCCAAGCACTATGATCAATTGCACATACTTCTTATAGATGAGATATCATTAGTTGGCTCAACATTTTTACGGTATATTGATAGAAGGCTACGAGACATAATGAAAATTCCTACAACATACTTTTAGGGCCTTGATACCATATTTTGTGACCTTTTACTGAAGCACAAACGTCAGCCCGAATCTATGGACGGGCCAATTGAATTAAATGCCTTATAGTTTCTGGAAAGACCACATAAAATTCTATTCATTGATGACTACCATGAGACAAAAAGATGAAATATTTATTTCAATTCTTAATAGACTACGAGTAGGCATTCAGACAACTCATGACATAGACTATATCAACAAAATTTGCTTTCGTCTTGTACCATTAGATCCATTGCTTCCACACCTTTTCTATAGGAGAGTAGACGTTCAAGCACATAACAAAAAAATGCTATCAATCATTCCTACCCAAATGGTTGTGCTAGATGCGATAGATGAAGTTAACGAGGACCTTAATGCAATACAAGTGTACAGTCACACAACGACACTTCCATCCCACAAATATACTTAAACCAAACATTCTTATTGGAAGCTTTATGCAAGCAATTACAATGATATTCAAGATAGCCTCTCGTCAGCGGTCGGATGAATTTTTAAAGCATATACATCACAAAAAAATATTGATATTGTTTGGATTAAATTTAATGACCCGTCAATTGGACATCAGCAGTGCACAAAACTAGCACACTGCTATTCTACTATCATTGAGAAAGACTGGGTGCCTATACAGCGCGGTACTGAGCCAATCCAAAATAACAATAAAACTAGAAAATTACAACTAGAAAATAATTCCCAGTACAAGTAGCATGTGCACGAACCATACATCGATCCCAAGGATTAACAATGGAAGCCTTGGCTTTTGATCCCACAGGCATTAGATAGCATGGACTAACCTATACAGCTCTGTCACGAACAAAATCAGTAGAATCATTATTCCTATTACAACCTTTAACTGCAAAAAACTTCAAAATT
>VDFB02216675.1:0-13906 GCA_007258455.2 Sequoia sempervirens
AAAGAGTGATGAACAAGTGCTTTGGACTCAAACAACCAGCTAGAATACTTTCAACAATGGAAACTAGTAAAGTACAGCATACCAACTGGACACCTGCTCAATAGCATACTGAACTTAATTGTAGAATAACAAACTCACATTCAAAGCCATCTTAAACAATATATTTATGAACCCACAAGCACAGCTGATACAGCTACCTTAGCTAAAGGCACCTACCCAATAATCAAAATATAAAATACAAATCAATCACTTAATCTGCTGAAAAGCAATGAAAAACAATCAGTATATTTCAAGGTTACCCCAAGTTTCCGGGACGGGGACGGCAGGGGACGGCAGGACGAGTCCCCAAGTTTCCGATTTTTGAGGCCAAATTTAGGGACGGCAGGGGACGGCTATACAAAAATATAGGGAAAATTTTAAAAATATAGGGAAATTTTAAATATTCAATAGATAACATGGATAAGGCATGCATAATATACATTATAGAACATTCACATATAATATTTGTGTTCAAGTTGATATGGTTTATTGGGTATGCATTGATCTTAATGAATAAGTTAGAATTTATTCAATGGAAAGCTTGATTTTGAACTAAGAAAACAGATACTTTGATGATAATTTTTTTGTTTATTGATAACTGGAACAAGGGAGTGCAGCCTTCTGAGAATGATAGTGAGTTGCATTAGGCAAATAATCTGCACAGTTACCATGTTATTGTTTTGCATGATCAGATGTCCCAAGGCCCGCTATGTATCATCTTCACAATAGAGTAAGACCTGTGAGACTTATTTATGAGGCACAGTAGCATTGAGAACAAGCACTGAGTGTTGGGTTATTCACTAGAATTCATCTTGGCACCTCAGGACATAAACCAATATTGAATAATTGTATCAGCTACACTTATCCAAAGTTTCAAGACAACAAGCAGTGGCACCAATTTATTTAATGGGTGGACATAATTAAGTTCACACTCCCTTGCTATGAAAATGTGTTTTATGTTTTGTTTTGACCATGCTTTGATGCGAGGCACGGTTGACCATCCTAGGGACGGCCAGGGGACTTCTAGGTTGGCTAACTGTCCCAAGGACAGCCAGGGGACTCCTAGAAGTCCTCTGGCCGTCCCCCTGTCCCTTGGTCATCCCTGTCCCCTGTCCCTTGGTCGTCCCCAAGTCCCCTGGTCGTCCCCGGGACTGGTCAGCAGTCCCCCATCCGATCAATGGCGTCCCCCCGTTTCAGGGACGTTTCCTAAAAATTTTGCAAAAAGGGGGACGGTCCCCTGCCGCCCCCCAGTACCCAAAACGGGGGATTTGGGGGGACGCGTCCCCAGGTATCCCTGTTATATTTAACTTAGGAATTCATAGTGATCGTTTCATAGGGTGAATCTATTAGAAGTCAGTAAGGAGTCTGGAGCCTTCACTTGAAAATCAGGCCTTGTCTAGGGAAATGAGTCTGCCCAAGAGAACAAAGTGATTATGACCCCCAAAAAATCAAGAATTAATAATGAAGAAATTAATTATATATCTCAGAACATTGTGTCAAGCCTTGTCACATCTTCTAGAAAGGTAAATAAGATTTGTCATACACCCCACTCACCTCAACTACAAAGGCCAACTATGCAGAATGAATTTTCTGAAAAAAGAGAATCATAAACAACAATCAGGAAACCAGCTTGCAATAAGCATTTATCAATATAGATACTCAACAGTGTTCTCAAGTTCTTCATCAATCATCCAAGCGCAATTCTTCCCCTACAACTAGGTGGCATTTAGGGCTTAGTAGCAAATCTAAATAATCGTTATTAGAGAGTCACATGTACAACATAATTCATAGCATCTAGACAAAAAATTTAAACCTTCTAAGGCCTGTAATTACCATTTGAACTCTCAAAAATCACTAACAATATATTGAAATTGACTTCAACATCATGTGTATTTTAAATTCTGTAGTCCTAGCACCACATTTATAAAAGTAAGTTATGGAAGCAATACATCAGTAAGTAAATGCAAAGTTTTAGGTTATCTTCAACACTGTGATTGTGTTCTAAATAAAGGAAAAATACATGCATACAATTTCCGGCCTTCATATTCCACCTTAAACTATATATGTGTAAGATATATATGTCATTGTTTCCATTATGAGCTTCTTACATTTTGAAATCCTGAATATATAGCCCTCCCAACTTATGGAGTATCAACCAATGTTGTAGGCTGTATAACAAAAACCCTGTTATTAGGTATCACCATAACATGCAGCATACATGGTGTATTTAGAGTTCCTTAAATATAGTTAGCATAACACTCAGCATACATGGTGTATTAGGTATCACCATAACATCAACACATGTTAGTTCTATAGTTAACAAATGGTGTATTTTCATCAATTATATTTATGGAACTCTAAAGGTTCTCTACTCAAGGGATGTTACATTCAAGGAACTTAGATTCTTGACCAAGGAAGAATAGTCGAAGAAGAATAAGAGGGGAGGGTGCATTTTTAAAGAAAACTCAAGCAGTAAATAGCAAAGTAGACAAGGAAACTTGGGAGAAGAAGAGGCAAGTACATATGGAACAAAATTTGAAGAAGAACAAGGTGGATATGCAATAGGAATCTTCACGGGTAGCTATGAAAAGGTCTAAAAGGAAGCTAAGATCACCTCATAGATATAGTCCACCAGATTTCCATTGTGTTTTTTCTCTACAAGGCAGCTGAGATCACCTAACCGGTATAGTCCACCAGATTTCCATTGTGTTTTTGCTCTACAAGGCAGCTAAGATCACCTCACAGGTATAGTCCACCAGATTTCCATTTTGTTTTTGCTCTTGTACTAATAGTGAATTAAGTTCCATGTAAGAGGCTGTCACTTCTAAAGATAAAAAGCATTAGAAGAATGCCATGGACGAGACGACGGCATTCAAGCAATGTAAGAATTGGGATTTGGTTGATTTACATAAGGATAGGGTGGGTGTTCAACAAAAAGTTAAAGAAAATGGAGCACTTGAGTGGTACAAGGCACGATTGTTGGCAAATGGTTATTCAAGTTGAGGGAACAAACTTTGATGAGATTTTTTCTCTTGATGCTAAGTTGAGTTCTATCACAATGTTGTTATCCATAGCTATGGCATTTGATTTGGAAATTGAGCCAATCAATGTCAACACAACATTATTACATGAAGACTTAGAGGAGGAAATATAAATGGAACATCCTGAAGGATTCAAGATTGAAGGTAAAAATAAATTGTTTTGTAAGCCAAATAGATCTTTGTATGGATTAAGGCAATCTCCATGCACGTGCAACCAAAATTTTCACACAAACATGCTAGAATTTGGTTAAGAAGTGCTGTTAATCATTGTGTATACTTCAAACGAGTAGATGATCACATTATAATTATTGTTTCATTGTTGATGATATACTTATCATTGGAGATAGTAAAGCATCAATTAAGGAACTTAAAACTTAGTTGTCTAGTAAGTTTGATATGAATGACTTAGGAGCTGCGAGATACATACTCAGTATCAAAATAGCAATGATAGAACCAACAGGGGACTCTGGCTAAGCTAGACAAAGTTTCTTGAAACTATTTTGCAGAGATTTGGAATGTTGGATTATAAAACAGTAAGTTCACCCCTACAAATTGGCAAAAAATTGAGTTTGGAACAATGTCCTAAATCTACAGAAGATTTGGAGCACATACGGAATGTTCCTTATGATAGTGCAGTAGGAAGTCTCATGTATATGATGGTCTATTGAAGACCAAGCATTGCCCAAGTAATGGGAGTTCTAAGTAGGTTCATGCTAAAGGCTAGGTAAAGGACATCCGACAAATGTGAAGAGACTGTTCAAGTACCTAACGGGAGCTCTCAATTATTGTTTATCATGGTACTAATAATGTGGGAAAAGTGTTGAGTGCATAGGGATTTGTTGATTCAGATTGGGATCGAGATCTTGATATTCGGAGGTCAACAAACGGTTGTGTTTATTATATTTGGGGGAGCAACAAGTCGCATGAACAAGAGGCAGCAAACAATTGCCCTGTCAACTATTGAACCAAAATATATGGCCACAACACATGCTTGTAAGGAAGCAGTGTGGTTGAAGAGGTTGATTGACAATATTGGTTTTAAGAGTCGTACATTAGTGAAATTTAATTCGCAAAGTGCAATTTGTTTGGCCAAAAATCATGTTTACAATGCTAGAGCCAGGCATATAGATGTTCAAAATCATTTTGTGAGGGAGATGGTTGAAAGTAGAAAGGTCCAAATGGAGAAAATTGATACTCAAGAAAATATTGCACATTCTTTGACAAAACCTATAAGGATTGTCAAGCTCATGTGGTGTAGAGACGAGATGAGCTTATCCCATTCTTGAGAGCATAAGGTTAATCTCTTTGGTTGCTCTCCAGCGATAAATATCAAGTGAGAGAATGGTAAGACTTGGGTGATATACACCTACAAAGAGTCCTTGTAAGAAGAGTTTGCTTGTAGAATACATTACAGTGATATGCAGAGAGTTTTCAAGTATTGCAATATAGCACTTATGTTAACTAACCTGTGTTGATGTTGTAGTAATGAGATATAGTGCAGCATACATGGTTTGTCTAAATGTACTGGTGCTGTGACAGCAACTGCAAGTCATTTGGTTAAAAAAAAAAAAACTCACAACCAAATATGAGAATAGGTTTTTTTGGAAGCAATAATAATGATGCAAAAACACTTGCAATAGAATTGGACTCCATGCAGCACAATTTGAGAGCAAGATAATGTTCTAGAAGATGGCACAAGGCACCACAAGAAGTCAAAAGTGATGTCATATTTGTATGTGTTACCGCAAGCAAGGAGTCGGTAGTGATGGCTCTACTAGAAACATGTATGCATACCCACAGTGTTAAGGTTGTAACTAGTGATTCATAGCATGTGGCAATGACAAAGTATACAAGGTGACTGTCTATGTGGGGGCATCATACTTGGCACTTTATGCAATATGCTGATGTTATGTATAGTCAGATTATAGTTGCATGACACTTGGTGTTCCTTGGGTTGGTTGGACAGTTACAATTGGTATTCCAATGAATACATCTATATGTATCACCTCATGTGAATGTGACAAGGTTAGACACTACAAATACTGATATCATTGGATTGAACATTGCCTAGTGTGTAATTAAAGCAATTGCAGAAGACGTGCGTTGTAGATTGAGACCATGTAAAAGTCCAAAGACCTTGTTGTATTGAATTGTTTTTCTTTTTAATAATATAACTATAAACATCTTTTGGTGGTGAGTTTTCTCCCGAAAGGGTTTTCCAGTTAAATCTTTGAGTCTTGTGTGTAGTCTTGTGGATGCATATTGTTTCATTTACTTTCATACATATTGCTAGATAGAATTTTCAAGTGTTCTTTATTGTTATCTAAATGCATAAGTTTAAGCTATCTTTATCTAGTCTATTGGTCATCTACAACACAGGTCAAAATTCCTAATAAATTCCATAGTTACCTGAAGACTACTACCCTGACCCTTGGTATTCATCTCCCAAATTACACATCCCATCTGGGACACCCATATGAGGATGTCTCTAGACATCAGGAGACTTTAGATGAAGTTTCTTTGCATCTATATACATCACCTACAAGCATTCCTTGAAAACTGAGAAACTTTCTATAAAGGTTTCTCAGATATATCATGTAAATTACATTCTATTTCCCTAAAGTATTGATATGTGGTTCACAAAAGCTAAAATAACTAAAGAAATACTTGTAGTTTTCTATTTCTTACATAAAAACTTACAAACTTTTTTTGTAGCAGAATTTGTACTTATCAAATCCCACAAAGGTAATAGTACAAAGAGATGATTCTGATTACGAAGAAACAAGTCTGATCTGTAGATTTAGCAGCCTATGATCCAATTTGCTAGAGCTGAACAAATGGGTAAGTCTAACCCAGAAACCCTTTCTTGTGGAAGCAATAGAGATATATCCATGTACAAAAACAGATTCCATTATCTTTTGTGAAGCCAAGGAGGACAAAGATTGTATTTTGGCCAAAGGCCCATAGTATTGGGGAATGCATCTTTATTTGTCAAAAAATGGTTCCCAAATTTTAACCTGATGACAGAAAATTTCTTGGTTTTACCAATATGGTTGTGGCTGTGCAATCTTCTACAGCACTTTTGGCTTGACCAATCTTTGGAAAGTAGAGGTATATCCCCAGGAAAGTTTGTGTCTATTTCTTATAAAAGTTTGGGTCCCTGGCATAAAGCTTTTCCTCATATTCTGGTAGAAGTGGATTTATGTGTTGGTCTTCCAGCTGAAAACTGGCTGAAAGTTGGCAGTAAGCTTTGGAAAAACTGCTAGATTATGAGAGGCTGGCACTTAGATGCATGTCCAGGTTAAAAAAGCTATGCCTCTGGTATGACATCCTAGTGGACGTCAAACTGCAACAATTAATTGTGAACAGCATAGTGCA
Organism: Sequoia sempervirens; assembly: GCA_007258455.2. Taxonomy (NCBI): domain Eukaryota; kingdom Viridiplantae; phylum Streptophyta; class Pinopsida; order Cupressales; family Cupressaceae; genus Sequoia; species Sequoia sempervirens. The sequence goes on from VDFB02216675.1 coordinate 6,459, forward strand.
TGAAGCTTCTCTACCCAAGGATTCAGTTTTAGAGGGATTCAAGATATGGAAGGTACTTCCATTCCTCATGTTATTGCTAACAAGGTGCTTGCTGACTTTCCAGAACTGCAACCTATTCAGTCCAATCAAAAGCCTTCTCCTTCTAAGCTAAACTTTCACAGAAAAATATTGCCTTGGAATCATAAGCATGTCGGGGAAGCAGATTTTATGATGCATTTGGATGAGTCGAATGCTAGTTCAAAAGAAGTAGAAATAATAGCAACTACTAGGAAATTTTCACCTCAGCAAGAGCTTAGACCTGAGGCTTTTCATTTAGAATCTTTAGAGTAGGATTTTCTCTTTGTTGAGGGGAATGGGAATTCAGCTCTTGAGGATGTATCTCCCAGAATAGGGAAATGGACCGTAGTCTCCAATAGCAAAGGTCATTCAAAAAACAGGTGTGTGTCTGTGTGTCTGCATGTGCCTGTGCATCTGTGTGTGTCTGTGTTACTGCATGTGTTTGTCTGTTTCTGTCTGTCTGTGTCTGTGTGTCTCTGTGTGTGTGTGTGTATGTGTGTCTGTGTCTGTGTGTGTTCGGCTCTCTCTCTCTCTCTCTCTATGTGTCTGTCTGTCTGTCTGTGTTTGTCTCTCTGTGTGTGTGGGTGTGTCTGCCTGTGTGTGTCTGTGTGGGTGTGTGTCTGTGTGTGCTATATAATATATGTATTGAAAAAAAAAATTATGTGTCTGCATGTGCCTGTGCATCTGTGTGTGTCTGTGTCACTGTGTGTCTGTCTGTGTCTATCTGCGTGTTTGTCTGTGTCTGTGTCTATGTGTCTGTGTGTATGTGTGTCTGTTGTGTTTGTCTCTGTGTGTGTGTGTGTGTGTGTGTGTCTGTGTCTGTGTCTGTGTGTGTGTCCACGCTCTCTGTGTGTGTGTGTGTGTGTCTGTGTGTGTCAAAGGCCTCTCTCTCTCTGTATCACCATGTGTCTGTCTATGTTTGTGTGTGGAGTGTGTCTGCACCAATAATTGTCTGTGTAAGGTGTGTCAGCCATATCACCAGCAATGCACTTTCCTCTCATGTATATTGAAAAAAAAAATTATATAACATAAAAAAGTAATGCTCTATGAGTGCCAAATAAAACAAAATAATATTTGAAATATCTACGTAATTTGAAAAAATGAAAAATACTCATTAATTCATAATTCAGTGATTTGTCAAACGTCAATACATGATGAAAATTACAATCAATACTTAATAATCTCCATATTGCTCTTCACCAAAAATATCAAAGTCACATTTCATTTAATTTCACTTCAACCGCAATGAGTTACAACACCATTTCCACTAGCCATGCACTATACAAAATGCCTCAGCTAAAGAGATTTCTGGCAAGCTGTGCAACAATCACATCTAAGTCAACGCGCTCAAGAGTTAGATCCCAATTCCTTGCCACCCCCTCATTGTAATCAAGTTTCTTACATGACGAGATTCTAATAACTAGTGGGGGTCTAGGAGTGGAGACCCCAATGGGGTTTTGAGGGGCAACACCCCTCATGGAGGTTTGGGGGCAAGTGGCAACGCATGACACATGCTATTTTCACAATTTTATCACTTAAGGGAGAAATTAGGTACACAAACACTTTTCCGTTTATAAATGTGTTATAGAAAAAATAACTTTTTCAATTTTTTTTTTGGGCAGCCCTTGGGTCCCCCTGGGTTCACCACAGGTACTGCCCGGGCACCTCGGGTTGAAGGACCTATTGTGACCTTTTCACACATCACCCCATTGCAAATCGGGACCCCCAGTAGTTTGCTAGTTTTTAGGGTTTTGCTTTGTGCAATGGTTTCTTGAGGTCATCATTTTTAAGAGTTTCAAGTCAGGTCTTTGAGGAGAGCATCTGTCAGGGCGAGATTGATAATCCATGCACAGATGATTGCTGAAATATCCTGAAGAGTGCTAGAAGGTCCAGAAAGACAAGGATCCTTGCTTTTTGGAGCCAAGTTCTAACCTCACCCCAAGGAATCTGCTTCTTTTAGCTTTTCATTTTGCATTTGGACCAAGCAAGGGGTTCCCTATTTTGCAGGGATTTTGCTTTTTTCTATTTTTGAGAAAGTCAACCACTGTTCAAACAAGTCGCTTTCCACTTTAGAACCAGATAAAATTGCAAAAGAATTGAAAAAAGAAATCATTGGAAAATCAAAGTAAAGGAAATTGAAAAATCAAAGAAGAAGCATGGAAAACTAGGGAAAAATCACCTAAGAAGAATCGGTTCAAAGAAAATCATGAGAAAATCTTTAAAAAATCAACCCAAAGGCATGAAATTCATGAATGCCTAGTTTGGGAGAGTGGCCCTTATAGGAGATGAAGGATGGCAAGGAAGCTAGCAAGTCCACCATAGAATGGCAAAGACTTTTGTGAAGTCCGCCCTTGATTTGAGGGATGTGGCATGAAAGTTGTGAAGTCCGCCCTTTCCATAGAGGAAAGATGGCAAGACTTCTTGAAAGTCCGCCCCACCTTTTGGAAAGAAGTCAAGGAAGTCCGCCCTAGCATGATGGTGAAATGGCTAAGGCAGAAGGAAGTCCGACCTTGACTCTTGGCATGCCTTCTCCAAAGTCCGCCCAAGCCTTGGCCAAGAATTGGCAAGACATTTGTGAAGTCTTCCTAGCATGAGAAGAAGGAAAGTTGAAAATTTGGCTAAGTATTTGATGCCTTGGAAGGAGAAAATGCGAATTTTGGCTAAGTATGAGAAGAAAGGCAAATGTCAAGGAGGATGAAAAGTCACATACATGCCAGTGGAAGGTGTGAGTCAAGGAGTTTTATGAAGTCCACTACATGGCAGGCGTGGGGAAGGTCGCCCTGGGAGAAAGAAATTCAAAATTGCCCTAAGTATGGGAAAAATTTATGAAGTTAGCTAAGTGCATAGAGGGGAATACATATAGCAAAGGTTAGAAGGTAAGCCCACAGCCAAAAGGATGAAATTGGTCTAGCCATCATGGAAATTTGCCTAGGAAAAACGTCCAAACACATACTTTTCCCAGAGGAAATCGTCCAAGCAAGAGAAAAATTTGATTTCGGCAATGAAAAAATGTGCCCGACACAAATTGAAGTCCGCCATGGCAGAAGAAAATGAGGATCTGGCATAATATTTATTGGCAAGATGGCTAAAATTTCAACTTGGCTAGACGAAAATTGAAATAATTTGGAAAATAAATATTTAGCCAAGAAAAAATTAAAATAGCCATGGGTCAAAAATGAACGGGTTGGAAATAAATTAAACATTTTAATATTTTGGATAATTTATTTCCAACACTTGGAAATATAAAATGCCTCGAACAAAAGTAAAATTCGCTAGAGATGTATTGGAAGAAAATAAATTACGCTAAAAAAGAGAAAATCCATGAGCAAAATTAAATTCACCATGAATTAAAACTTGGAAAAATTGAATTTAATTGGACATTTAATTTTTTTTTCAAATATTTGAAAATCAAAGATAAGCATCTAGCAAAAAATCGAATTTTGGAAAATCAAAGGGATTTACTGGATAAGCTTCGCCATAGAGATTTTTTAGAAAAGAATGAAACTTGCTTGTTTGAAGAGGGAAGAAACAAATCGAAATGAGAGAGAAAAGATCGGAGTTAACTAAAGAGCAATTTGAATTCTTCAACATTATAATGGTTTTGAAGCCTTTCATTTTGCAACTCAAGCTGAAGAAGTTAATCTCAATTGCTAGAAAGTTGAGGCAGAATCAATTCTGAGCAAGGTAGATTTTTCTCCCGAGGAAGGAGGAGCTCATTACTTATTGCGAAGAAGTAAGGTATCAAGGGACGACGGAGTTAGGACTTGGCGGAGGAAGAAATCATTGGCTTTTTGGGTTGAATTCTCAAAATCTGAATTTTATTTGCAACCAGAAGGTTTTTCCCTGAGGTTTGGAGTTTAGTCGGCTAAATTCATCAATTCTCCTTCTGTCTTTTTCATTCTGGCTAAATTCCAATCAAATTCATTTACTTTCAGCTTGCTTTTTCGCAGAAGTTTAATATTTTAATAAGCTGAAAGTAAAATTTTCGAATACAAGGCATGGGAATAAATTATATTTTAAAAGTCTTTGTATTAATGTTAGTGTTTTTACTGCAGGTTAATGACCACGGCAGGAGAACCATCAAAGAAGGTGCCGATGAAGTTCGCTAGTAAAAGGGTACAGCGAGAGTCGAAGATAAATTCCAAATGGAAAAATGTCGCAGACACTGATCTTGGACATGTAGACTTCATGGAGTTCAAAAAGAGAGTATATGGACATGCTAGATTACCAACACCAATTGCCAGACGGATGGTGAGGAATGGAATTTTCCAAGCAGCCGGATTCCCACCTGCAATAGACTGTGTCGAGTTGATGGTAGAATGTGCCATCCATTACAATGCTCAGGAAAGACAAATTGTTCACCTGACGGAAGGATTTAGGCTCACCTTGGCGAAATGGCAATACAGGAGGCATTTGGCATCCCAACACATCACCGAACCGTCTACAAAACCAAGGAGGACGCCAAGAGATTGTATGATAGCCAGTCTGAATTGTGCGCCACAAATGTTAATAAGTCATGGTTGGAGAAGCCTAGACCATCCACAAAGAAGATGCCTAAGAAGCTGCACCAGACAGATTTTAAAGAGGATTATGGAGATATCATTCTGATGTTGAATAGGATAGCCGGTAATCCGCAAGGTGTATATTTTGAGACGTGGATGTATTATTTTATAGATGAAATCACTTCCGGCGTGAAGATGTTCAACTAGTCCCAAATGATAAGCAACAATCTTCACGAGCAGCTGACCAATTTGGAAAAGACCAAGTCTTTTCATATGAGCTCGTACATTGTCTATTTGTTGGCCAGAACATACAAATAATCAGGACTGATTTGCAAAGGCAAAGTTGGCAATGGGGAGAATGAACTCAAATCTTATGATTGCTACTCGCAACTTCAACTCAAGGAGAAATCTCATTTCAGGCGGGTGCACGATGCTTTCCTAATGTATATCACAAGAATACTTCAAGGAGGAACGCACCAGAGGCTGAGTCATGAAGCCAAGAGCTTGATCAGTAGATATGGATCCTGGTTTATCCAGTTTCCCAAATTTACGTATGTTAGGATCCAGGGATTCACTGGAAATCCTTACAAGCTGCCTATCTATCCAACAAATCGGATGATTTTGCTTGAAGTCCTGAGACAACTGGAAGATTATCAGAACATCCAGAGGCCAAGTAAGAAGGCGGTTGTTACTTTCCTATTCTTTATTGGGAATATGTTAGAGTCTTGTCCATCAGCACAAGCAACCGAGAGTGCCAGACTAGAAATTCAATGGTACCCATTCACAGCTTATAGGTCCAGGGCCAATTTTGACCCGCATCATCACATTCGAACAGTGGATGGGAGAAGGTACAAACACAGAGTAGACTTGGAGGACTTCTGGGGCGAACGCCGCTAATGAGTATGAAGTCAGGAGAAGATTATGGTCTAGAGTGTTGATGGACTTTATGAGGGCAACCGAACTTTGTCGAGTGCCCGATCAGTTGCAGGATGATGGAAATTATGTCCATCCGAGCTTCAAGTAGAGCCAACCTCTTCCTTTCGTGAAGTGGTCAGAGTCTGAGCATTCAGACTTGGCTACATTGATGAGACTAGTGATTAAGTACTCTCAGTGGTGGGTCAACCATCAGGTCCAGGAGTTGAGGCAAAAAGAATAACGCTCACATATGATTTGCTGAGCGAGACAGAGTCATACTCCTCCAATGTCGGCGCATCCCACAATGATGATTTAGTTGAGATTGGCAAGAAGAGGAAAGAAGTAGTTGCAAGCATAGAACCTGCTCCAAAGCAACGGAAGATGGAGCCATCTTGTTCTCGGGGTCTAGAAATATTGATGCGTTGGTGGATACCGTAGATGAATCCTTGGTCGAGATGATGAGACCCTCTACAATTTTGGAAAAGAACAATGAACCAATCCAGTTGGATGACGATGAGCCCCCATCTCCTACGGGCATAGAAGTATTGGGTTCGGATAATGAAATGGAAGTCCAAAATGATGATTTCGAAGAGGGAATGATTTCCGCCCTCAAAGGAGTCTTGGATATTCCAAATGAAGGGAACGTTCAGGAGGACGATGGTATTGAGCAACCTACCATTCCGGATTGGTTGAAGGAGAGGATGAAAATTCAGGCACTAGTTGAGGTCTAAGAAGAAGATGATACTGCGGATTTCTTGGCGAGGTTGGAACAAGTTGCTACTAAGAAACCTGCCAAGAAGTTTTCCACAATTCAGAGGGACGAAGCCGGTGACCGTTCCATACAAATCGCAATACCAATAGTGGATAAAACACAAGATGAGATCACTCCCCAGGAATACGCCATAACCACTATAGACCTTGGCCCAACAACAAAAGGCCAGGAGGTGGAAGAACTGGATAACTTTGTCTTAACTATCAAAGCGAGATTGGAAAAGGAAGTGGTGAAAAAGAAAGAGTACAAAAGGGAGGTTGAGTGCCTAAAGGAGTATATACGACATCTAACCCAACCACTCAATCAGAGTGATGCGGTAGCTCCTCCTCTTCTCAATTCCTTGCAGGAGATGGCCAAAGATGTGGAAGAAGGGATGGTCACAGCCAAGGAGGCCCAGGAATGGATGGCAAGCAAGGGCATGTTAGCGGCTTTGTTCATGGAGAGATTGACACTTGCTTATGGACAAACTTCTTTCCTTTCCAGATTGGCTGACATGGCGGAAACTTGGGACAACCTCCCAGATATTCAAGAGAGGCTCATTCCATGCATCAAAGTACTGAAGGGCGTTCCAAAGGAAGAATTGGTCGAGGGAAAGGTGATTGCTGCGAGAGCGGCTTATGATTTTCATCATCGGTTTTGGGCAATGACAATACAGAGCGAGGTTCTGGAAAAGGCGAAGGCAAATGGGCTCAGAGTTGAGAAGCAAGTTAAAGAAATCCGGAGGAAGATTTATATGATAGTTGCAGATGTGTTTGACAGAGAGATTGTCCGAGAAAATGACATGCAGCTGGAAAGGTTGAAGCATAAGGTTCAGGAAGTTTTCTTCTCTGCTACTCGACCAATTCTGAGACAGGATTTCACAAAAGTGGGGAACCTCTTGTCCATCCGAGATGATTTTGTGAGACAGGAAACAGATTGGGAGAACACCTTCGCCAAATGTGCTGAGGATTTGGACGGGCTTGATTTCAGGATAAGCATGAAGCCGCCAGTCACAATGGAGGAAGTCATCACGATCGTGTCCAGATTCGTCGAGCACAATGTTGTCCAGGAGAATAGGGACGCCTTCCCTTGAAGATAGCTCAAACTGCCACCTCACTGCTTGTTTACTAATGTTATTTTGGGCAACCCTAATTAGGGTTGAGTTGTATTAATCTTGGTCGTTGATGTTGTTTTAATCTTGGCCTTTCATTTGATTCTGAAAC